>JABWIB010002670.1:51922-62965 GCA_016617825.1 Platyplectrum ornatum | reverse complement strand
CAGGAAAGGGATCTCATGTTAAGAATTATTTTCCCTAATTAAATCCTGTGAGTGAAATACACAGAAAGTTTCCTAACAAAGTCCTATATAGAACCAACAAAAAAATACATAAAGATAAACTTTTAAACTGTTTTATCTATATTTTGACTTTAAGTCTTTTCCAAGTCTTTTATTTATATTCCTTTTCAGCTGAATTAAAAAAAAAGACAGACATGAGTAATAGAAAGGTAGGTACCTGGAATAAACTGTGCAAGATTGTTTTGCATGTGTGAAGAATACTTTGCATTTGCT
The DNA here is from genome assembly GCA_016617825.1 of Platyplectrum ornatum. Taxonomy (NCBI): domain Eukaryota; kingdom Metazoa; phylum Chordata; class Amphibia; order Anura; family Limnodynastidae; genus Platyplectrum; species Platyplectrum ornatum. The sequence continues at coordinate 62,674 of JABWIB010002670.1, read as the reverse complement.
TATTGCTCACAAAGACTGAAACATTTTACTTTTACACTGTTCTTTACACGTGGGCTAGGAAACATCATGTCTCACCTCTGATGCTGTTTGCAACAGTTGTAACTTGTCCCCCCTGATATTCAACATGGCTTTTCCCTGGTGTAACTCTCAACCGATTCTTACTCTGGATCTAGCCCTAAATTACTAGATTAGCCCTAGATTACTAGACTAGAAATTACTTCTTGCCTAACTTTACAAAAAGATCCAATGAAATCAGGACATGGCACATGGACATGGCACATGGACATGAATACTAATTGATTGGAATGCATTTTGCTACATTGCCAGTAATGATTTCTTTATACCTAAGGCGTATTCGCAATGTGTCTGGATTATGTATGGTTACCTCAGTATCATCATAAAACCCCTATTTTATAAATAACAGCTGTTCTTGTCAAGTTTCTCTGATGGCTGAGGCTGACCTTATATAGTATAAAANGCAGATCACAGCGCAGGTTGTAATGGTAACAGAATAGAAGGTTGGCAATTCTCATGACGATGCTAGTCAGATACTGTATAACAATGACTAGTGTTAGTGGTGTGCTCTAACATAAGTCAGTGAGCAATAGAATTTCCTCTTAGGGAAGCGATGACATTGAGTCCTGGAATGCAGTCTGAATTCTTTAGTTCTAAAGTCCACTTGGAGCTTCCTTAATNTTCTACCAGAACAAAGGTACAGTATTCCTTTTGTTTGAATGAGTTTTGAGAACACAATAATGATTACACAAGCACACATACAATATAACTAACAAAACACATACTACATCATTGTGATGAAATACTTGGCGAATACATGAATTATGTTGGTGTTTTACTTACTGTTTTGTTTTATTGTAACAGCTGTTATGAACAGAAATATGAACAGAATTTCCTGGACTAGTTATTGAAATATAATATTATATATAAAGTGTGAATCACATAGATTATTATATAGACTGATAGATTAATGNTTATTCACTACCTAACTGGACACAGGCTTACTTGGTTTACCATTCTCTCTCCTTCAAATGTGAATTTGAGTTACTGTATCATAGGTAACTTGACATTTACTGCTGGTTACTTCGTTACTGGTTATTTCCTTGAAGACTTACCTTGAACCTTTATAACAGAATCTGNTCATGCATAGAAATACACATTAGGCTGATACGTCTATGGGTATTTTGTTTTTTTTTTTTTACTACCCATAGCAAAATGTTAATAAATGCATTCAGAGATGCCTGAAAGCTGTTTTTATATACACTGATATAAGGAAAAGTTCAGGAAAATACAGTAACACCTAAAAGGAATGTGTTTTCCGTTACTAAAGACAGTTTGTATATATTTTCTGATGGATTCACTAATTACCATTATATTTTCACTGTAACATCATCTGTGATATAAGCATGCATAAAATCATGTGTTACTGTGGTGCAGTGTTGGATTACTGGGGGAAGGCTATGGTGTATGGTGCTATTACCCTTTACAACTTTCAGGCTGATACCAAATAGTCCCTGATGTTACTTAAATATAGTTCTATTGAAAGAATAGATAGTTAATATAAGTTTCAGCTGTATTCATTAATAATAAGTATCAGGGTGCAGCATTGTATACTACATATAAAACATTCCCAGAACATCATAGCTGACCTGCAAACCCATACTTATCTACTCATTTAAAGAAACAAATACATTATTTATGNACATTTCAATTATCTTTCATTTTGTAAAGTATAGGGTAAATGTGATCAGTAGAACACCCATTCCCTGTAAATTTCTGTAATGGACAAGATTAGTGATTATGAGCCATTAGGAGGCAGAGATATTAATTTCTTGCAAGTGGTAGCAGTATTAGGCTAATAAGAGAAACGAAGCTTTATTATAGGAGGATATAATAGTCGGAGAGCAGCATGCTGTCCTTGTGCGATCTACCTAGTGTGCTCTATGACAGATAGACACATTGCTCCCTCTAGTGGTGGCAGCCGCGTACAGCACGATGGCCATGAAAGAGACTGGGACTTCTCTTAGTCCTGCCCCTGATTTTGTCAGACGGCGTCTCCCTTTCTGAAGTTCGCAGAGGTTTCCTTTCCAGGCTCCCTTATCTTAGTCTGCACGTTGCTGCTGGGTGACTAATAGCACAATAACAATGTTTAAGGATAATAGAAATTGAGGGCTGTTTACAAACTCTATGGCGGTTGAATATAAAAAGGAGCAGGGGAGCTGCTTCACAATCACTTTGGGACTTCTCTCGGGACTAACCACCACTGATCTTCTTCAGACTGGANTTTGGACACCTTGTAGAGAACATTTATTTTAATTTATCCACTCGGAGGATACTTACAGCCTATTTAACGCAAATTACAGAGGACATTTGTTTATTTTAATAATTTATTGACTTTTTGGGGATTTTTTCTCTTTTGGAAATACTGAAGATCAGCTTTCACAATGGACCTAGAGATGGTTATTTATCTGGTTTTGGTTCTCCTTCAAGGGACTTTGGCAACAGGTACAGTACACCTGACCATATTCTATGCTGACTTTATTTCAGCATATTTCTATGTGTTTTTATTACTCTTCATAGGTAAATGTGATCAGCACCTGGCAGGGACACTGACATGTATTTCTTCTTTATAGCACTAGTCAATGTCAGCCTTCGTGCTAGGCACATTACTTTGTAAAGGTGATTTAAATCACTGTTTCTCTCTCATGTACAATGGGGTGACAGGGAAATACCTGTATGTGCATTCTTCACATGAAATATGCCATTCATATATCACAGCCGCAGGCTCATAGCAGCACATGAAATGTCACACAGTGCTGCTGGTGTGATACAGGTGGGGGATCAGATCGCAGATATATTGATTTATTGCACACACAAGCCCTAGGGTTTAGGAATATTACCTTGATCATCACAGCAGGAATACACCATGACTTAGAACTAACACCTTTGCGTGGGATCATTATAATGATTATTTATTAACATTTCACATTTCATTATTTAATACATAATGGTTACACTTTAATCCCATTTTTGTTATTCCGATGTGAATCTATATTTTTAACAATGTATCACTCCAATAAAAGCACATGTGTAATCGCTGCACAGCTATTTAGGAGGACTTTATGGAAGTATGTGGCAGACTGGAACGATCAGGTGCAGAAGGGTTTATGAGAGAGGATTCTCTGGGAGATCAGGGTGACAGGCAGGGGATCTAGTTGTGGGTGTTAGGGTGTGTGTGAGCTGTACATTTATAGAGCACATGGGATCAGGCTTCTGTGAACAGATCCTTCTCCTATACACCTGTACTCAGATTACTAATATATGACAATATCCCAGGTTATTTCCATTCCTTTGCCTAGANATATCTATGATATCCATCAATTCAAGATCTTTAGCATTAAGTATGTNTATNTATATATATATATATATATATATATATATATATATTATCGATCGGTGTTCTGAAGTCCCGATAATCTGAGCGGTGCGATAAGGACACAGGCGATCTAATGNGGATGGTGGCTGGTCGCCAATGGATAGACTGCTATAATGTAGCACACACTTATGACCTTTAATTCTTTTACAAGACTAATAAATAATATGGCAATAACATTTATCCACATAAGTAGTTATATATATATATATATATATATATATATATATATATATATATATATATATTAAATTACCAGTGTGTGATGGCATGTTTAATCCTGCCTGTTCCTACTATTATGGCATTAATGCATATTTTGCTTTGCAAAACTATTAAAACCAGCAGACAGTGTTCGCTACTGTTCTGGCATTGAGATGTTACGTTCCTATAATAAATGTAAATGAAATTATAGTACTGGATCGCGCATATTGAATGNCCAGGACATCTCATGGCTCTGAATGATTAGCAGTTACTGTTGTCTAACACTCTTGCAGTGATTTTTTTTATTCTACTCAATATAAAATGCAATGAATATGTAATGTAACCGANTCCTATGCTCTTATCTGCAGGGTCAGGTAGCAGCACTTTCCCATCCCGGGAGGCTCCTTCTTCTTCTCCTCCGGCTCAGCGCTCCTCGGGCGCCCCCTGGCGACCACGCAGATTTAAGCGCTGTTCCTGTTCTTCACTAATGGACAAGGAATGNGTCTACTTCTGCCACCTAGACATCATCTGGATTAATACTCCAGAGTAAGTGTCCTGGACTTATATACTTGAATTGAGTTATATTGATATGCTGTATGCCTACTTTAAAGATATACTGTATTTGTATGATCTGTTAGCTCTAAATTAATAAAAAACACAAATTAAATAATTAATTTAACTCTTTTATATGAGGAGTCAATCATGTAATATGAGATGATTCTAGAGAGATTGTGCCTTAATAGGTCATAAAACATTAGGTAGGCTGAGAATTGACAGCAAGTAATGACCAATTGGCACACCCAGTCTGTCCAATGTGTCTGCTTTCTCTCACACACTAAAAGCTTACTTGGGATAGCCTTTTATTGCTTTTTGCTAACTCCATGCCTATCCCAACATTTTATAAATCCGCTTCCTACCTTGGTGTCTTAGTGCAGCAACAATATAATATTTTAATGGTAAATGTTACTAGATTAGAATAATGTTGCAGCTAAAACATGAATGACCCTATAAACATCCTGGATGGTTTAATAACAATCTATTCTTTTGTTTAACAAACGTAATGAAATCGCTGTAAACTATTAATGTCAATGAAAAGGGAGCAGCGTTATTGTGTTGAACTTTGATTGCTAAAACCACAAGCAGCCTAGGTATTTGTTGTTATATAACTAGAGATTTTTTTTTAATCGGTTGCCTATTTTATAATAGAATAATATTTGTTTCAAACTGATAATTTTATATATTAAATCAGTAAATATTTGCACTCCTCTTTACCTCTCAGGCATGTGAAATACACTTAAAGTGTGATTTAAGAACCATTAAAGGGCTATTAATTGAAACACAGGCTGCAACCTGTATAACTTGCTGGTATGCCACTGTGAAACACAGTCTTGCAATTTGTGAAATTGTATGTAATTAAATGAGTTGGGAATTAAGGTCTCTTTGTGTAAAGGTTACTGCCACAGTGCACTAAGTGGAAAAGGGTTTTCTATTTGACATTTTTTTAAGTGGGTTATGAAGGATCTAATGAAGTCGATGATCTGTTTATATTGGAGGAGATCCTACACATCTTTACGGAATGCCAGCATAGTAATATCCGCTCGATTAGAAATGCATTGAATCCGCAGTTCAGTATACAATATGTTTATGCTATGACTTTAAGATGCATCTATTTTTCCAGTATTAAAATTCTTTCTCTTTTTGCAGAAAAACGGTGCCTTATGGTCTTGGTGGACCTCGCCTGAAGCGTTCTCTGCAGGACACGGAGACAGAAAAACTCCCTGAGTCTACAAGCAGGTGTTCCTGTGCCAAGAACGAGGACATGAAATGCCTGGACTTCTGCCAAGCGGCAGTAGAGCTCAGGTGTGTGCAAATATTCTCAATCTGAAGAAGTGACGAAGATAGCTCTTATTACACCTGTAGCAGGTTGTCTTTATCTAAGAAGCATGTGTTGAGTAAAGGAGTTTCTCTATGCGTGCCTTACAGTGCTTTGTTTTTTCTTACAGTGTCCGGCCTTCCCTTGAAAAAGAAACGCACTGGGTTCAGCAGGACGGAGCTTGCAATGGTCTCCTTATNGGGAGACAGTGTGTTCAGAAAAGAAGTCATACAAACATGAAAAGGTAAGGGAAATGTTTTCATTAATTAATTNATTAATGTCCTACAAAGCTGATCACTGAAATGTAATTATGATTACTATTAAAGGTGCTTTCTTGTAACATAACAATTTGGATCTACATTGATCGGCGTATGTTTTCATTAATATAATATTTGTGGCCGCAATAATTAAATATGAATTATTTTCTAATAATGTAGGTAATATCAGATTGATTAACATACCTGTAATTTTGTTCTCACAGAATGACTGACCTCAGGAAGTCCATTACAAGGTCATTTGCTCTTGCCAGCCTGCTGAAGAAGTTCAGCGAGATGGAAAACATGACACATCCTTGGGCACATAGAAAGAGAGGAATTTGGAAGCCTACAAAAACAACAACATAGTTGAGACGTGTGTGAACTATCACCTATTTTTTCCAGAGTGTGGGAGACATTGCTGTCAGTGAGTGAGTTACTGTGAGTGCATACTGAATTCTTATTGGTGGCTCAGTGCACTTAAAGATATGAGGATGGGGAGCCGGACTTGTGGGACTATAATACAAAGTGGCTTCCGAATGGTAAAGTAAGGATTCTGGCTCCAATGNTGTCAACTGTCGTGGATCAAAATGCTGCAGGAACTCATCTGAAAAGGAGGAATTTTGGAAATCTACCAATCAACTTTCATTGCTACTGACACTGACAGTTAAACACTGGAACAAAATATTAAAATGACATTCCTTACTCTATACATAAAATGCTGCATATGAATGTGCATTACAAGTGAACTAGTAGACTCGGCGCTATTGATTGAGGACGTACCGTATTGCGTGCATATCTACCTCAGGTTTAGCCCTCTGAAGGGCCTCCTTTCTGCCTATGTTTTAGCTTGTCCTATGAAAACACCTATGTCTAAATGTTCCATGGACCTAATCAAATCTTTCATATGCAATAGATCCCTGATTTATTCCGTGACCAACCGGTGGTGTTATAGTAAGCAGTAGTGNTTTCTGTCGGCTGCTCTCATGAGCTAAAACTGGGTTGTTTATGGCAGTGGAGAATTCTACTATCTTATCTAAATTTATTATGTGAATATTTTTTTNAAATATTTATATTTTTATTTGTAAAGGGACTATATTTACTGTGTTAAATATCCATTGGAATAGGCCATATTGGTCTATGCATGTCTGTTTGTATTTCTATATGAAAAAAAGAGCTTTATGCCTTCAGTAATAATGTTAACATAAATATTTTGTAACCCTTTAAATGGCATTTGTGTATTTTTTTTTCTTCTGTTACTAAACTGAAAAAAGTTTTAGCTGAGTTTAAAAAAAAACTTTTTAGTAAAGTAAATGTAAGTGAGGATGAGCTGCAGCGGCACTGGCCGGCCATCCTCCTGTAGCTCCTATCACAACAAGGGATATTTTACAACCTATGGGGAAGATGGGCAGGTGGCTATGCTCCCCCCTGGAGTCTGGCCCCTAGGCTGCAGTCTTATCAGCCTATTGGCTGACCAGGCCCTATTGCTTTTTATCATAAAGAGCAAGCACAGACTGCACCCCTAATACTTGCCTGACTCTTCTGTACCAAGGCTTTTTGGCATGTTAGAAATAGAGCTTATTATGCCATCACTACNACCTAGACATTGAGAATGCGGGTAAGAGAAAGTAAGTGTCCCACAGAAATATAATATATCACTCTACTCACACTCACCAATACTTGTTGAGGTCACAGTCACTNGTCTATCTAAGGACAGCAGTGGAACAAGGGCACTATATCTTATGTAACATTATTTAATAAATATGTGTAAAACCACTCCATAGAAATGAAAAACAAATAGACTGAATACTGTAAATAATACTCAAACATAACTAATGTAACTGAGAATTGAAATATTAAACCCTAGAATCCAAACAGAACCCTGATAACAAGGCTCAATGGGGAATAGATAGGAGGATAAGAGCAAAGAGTCTGCAGTCTGTCATGCATCAGGGAATATGGACAATTGTGTTTNATGCCCTCTTTGGTGAATTTTCTCTGCTACTTATTAAAAGTGAAGACTTGGTGCCTCAACCACAAGGAGTAGGATTCACTTATCACCTAGCTGTGATTTAGTGTCTTGAGCACAAGTTTCAAATGTCCACTTGCTCATTGCCTAGTAAAGCCCCAGTACCTCAACCTCAAGGTCATAGTGCTCACATGCTGTGAAGAGGAGACCGGCTCTAAACCATATATAGGAACTTCCCACTGTTGGTGGCATAAATATCAGTCTCCTGACTCCAGCTGCTGTGGTCAACCCCACCACTTCCACTCAACATGATTTCATCTGTTCATGATCTACTAACTTAATTATTGGTATCAGCACCATGACTGCCTCTGTTTCCAAGGCTCACTGATAAATATAGCTCTTTATATAAGGCTATAGAACTTCCAGGGGCCTTTCAAGGACACCCAGCAGACCCTCTTTTGTTTGTAGATGCTGTTTGTTCAGAATAGCTGTCACTATAATGGTCACTGTCTGATCTGGGTGGGAGTCCCTAAGGCTCTCTCTTTATAAGGTGGGGGTCACTAGGATGCTACCTGCATTGTGTATAGGTCAGTATACATTTATTTCTTATTGAGAAATATCTGTCAGTAAATTATGTGTCTTTTCTCATTTTCTTGAACTTAATNGGCTACAAATAATCCCACCTACATTATAATTTCGGCATATTTGTTAATCCTACTTACAATGTTGATCGCACCCATGTGTGTCCTATTGCAGATGGTTTTCCTTGGCCATTAGTTTCCAATCTTTTCCTGGCAGTACAACATNACCAGTGATTGGTTACTTATACAGACTACAATTTAAACAACCCATGGTGAGCCAATCCTTTTGGATTTACAGCTGTCAATNAAACAAAGCAAAGATGATAAACCATATTATCCAAGTCATTGCGGTCAGACACAGTGGTCGAAGTGGAAATCTAGAAGTGCCAGTATAGAAACACGAAATATAATAGAACTCAATGGAGATTTGTAGTTTACAATTACACCAGTGGGAGAAGTGTCAGTGAGGCATACACCCTTATACACATAATATTGTTAACATAATGTTAGAACAATTTATCTTACCGTGTGTACCTAGCTTTACACATACATTAAAGCATTCATTGGGCCAATTGTACAATTATCAAGAATCTGAGCCAATCACCATTCTAGTCAGTGGTCATGNTAGATTTTCGCTCTAATTATTTGATCATATGTCATACATAAAATACTAGCTCCCAATAAGAAGAGCTTCAAGTTCCTCCTTCTTCTTCCAGGATTATCTGTCCCAGCAGGAGACGTCATAGGTGCCAATATTCAACCTTGCGAAAATTTGTCCCATTTCTTGGCCATCTCCTACTAGGAGTTTAGCTAACTTTACAGTGGATCAACATAAGATCCTTCATATACTGTAGGTCTATAGAAGATATCAAACTTACCTATAGTATATATAAAACTTACCACCTGTCCCTATGTGTCCCTTTCCCCAATCAATGGCAGTTACCTCACTAGTGTCCTCATAGGATTACACAATATAACTAGAACAGAACTTCCTTTTACTACNGCTATAGTTTTTATATTCTCGACTGTTGGCTGATAATACTGATTTTGACATTTCAGCACAATTCTTACTCTATACTAGATTCTATATTTTATAATAGATTCCTTGTTAATTTACGTGTTTCTNTTCAATGCTACTTTAAAACTTCCTAATAAAATAAACTTGTTAACGGCGAGCATCGTTAATTATTCCATGTTGCATCAATAGATTAGGTTACATTTAGTAATTACCTCATGTATAAAGCACCATCATATGACGCAGAACTGTTCAATAGAGGGATTGTGTTACTGAAAGATTACAAACAATGATTTTTAAAAACAGCCCTACCTAAATGAGTTAACATAGAGAAAACAACTTTGGATATGTACTCCACATGGAACTACTAAGTGTGCTCATCTTACAACTTTACATTTACCTATAACAACTATTGTAAAGTATGCCATTATATTTTGATAAATGTACTCAATATGTAAGATAATAATTTTGGCAGAGTCAGCATTATTTTCTGCATGTTAGAAGATTCAACTTTTATTCAACTCATGTGAATAGCAATAATTATTTTCTATACCTTTATATCTGATCATTTTACAAAGTTACTCTTCATAAATTCACTTCAATGAGTGCATAGTTCTGGAAAACAGTGTCCTTAAAAGGCATTCTAAATTATAATCATTGTTTAATCCAACAATTCTCAGAATATTACATTTAACGACTAAGTACTGGATCCAGACTCTCATCCTGTGAGTGTAACTCCTACAGTGTGGACAAATATTTCTGTCTATTCAGTCCAGAAGTTTCTGTCCAGGCTCATGTAGACAAAAGATTGTTCTGACATAGACCATAATGTAACCCTCTCAAAAGAGGGTCTGCTTAGGCTCTGTGGATCAGTCCTATTGCCAGAAATTGAGCGTGTACCTCCAGGGCAGCTACTCTCTGAGCTGATTGGCTAACACGGAATGTTCAGCCCTCACTTACCTGATTGACATAGAGAAGTCTGTGGGTGGGAGGACATAAAAGAGAATTGTGTCTGGCACAAAAGGGAGCGCGGGTAGTGCCATGCAAGGAGAACCCGTAGAGCCGTGCTTGGCTACCTCTGAAAGAAATGGAGACCATGACCTTAATTTACTAAGCAGGGGGANTGNAAAAGTGGGGATGTTGTCCAAAGCAACCAATCAGATTCAAGCTCTCAGTTTCATTTTACATAATGGAGAATGTGAGTTCGAATCTGATTGGTTGCTATGGGCAACATNCCCACTTTTCCAATCTCCCTGCTTAGTAAATTTAGGACCAGGAGAACCTGTCTGATTTCAACTTTGAGCTGAACAAGAAGAGTCAAGAAGGAAGCCACGCGCATTAGGTGATTTTAGGAGATCACCTATAGTGAACATCCAGCCTTGTGGATGGCAGCAATATTTTAATTATAAGA
>JABWIB010002669.1:35950-50959 GCA_016617825.1 Platyplectrum ornatum | reverse complement strand
TAATCAAGTAGCAGACAGCCTGAGCCGCCATCATTGTGTCCCAAGAGAGTGGCAACTCAATCCTTGGGTTTTCCAAGCAGTAACAGACCTATAGGGGGGTACTACAGTTAGACCTGATGGCCTCCAGGGTCAACATACAGCTATCCCAGTACTTTTCAAGATACTGGGATCCCCAGGCACTACACGTGGATGCCCTAGGTTTTCCTTGGATTTTCAACCTCCATATGTTTTTCCTCCCACCCCACTCATACCCACACTATTAAAGTGCAAGTATCAGCTTTAGAAGCTTTCTTAGTTGATATAGACTCTAATAGATACATATCAAGGTTCATACAAGTCATGTCGAGGAGTAGGCCAGTATTCAAAGTGCTTTCCACCTTTTAAACCTTTGCAGGACGTCCCCTTAAAATACCTGTCTCTAAAAGTAGCCTGATATCTGATAGCTACCTCCACCAGGAGGATCTCAGAATAGCAGGCTTTATGGGTAGACCAGCCTTTTAAAATTTTTTACCCTAACAGAGTAGTTTTAAGAACTAATCCTAATTTTATGCTGAATGTGGTCTCATCTTTCCACATTAACCAGGAGCTAGTTTTGCCTTTTCTATGCCCAGACCCTAAGTTAAGAGTTAAGCTGCATAACCTAGACATGGTTAGTGCTCTTAAGATTTATGTTGAACATACTGTAGAATTTTGTTGCTATAAACACCTGTTTCTCATTACAGAAAGAAGAACTAAATGCTGCGTCAAAGAGTATTAGTCATCCTTACATACGCTCACTAAATATTACTAGCTGAGGCTAGTTTTGGACATAGAGTCCTAAGCGCAGCAGTCTAGGTGTATTGCTGTTTGTATATACCTTAGTTATTATTATCTCCCACCCAGTGAATAAAACTGCTTGGGTACGACCCATGCGTCAGCTGCCATGGGAGGGGCATAGGAAACAGCACATTTTTTGTACCCATTAATGTGTTTTCCTTGCTCCTCCATGGCAGCATTAGTTCCCACCCGTTAATATTAGTTTATAGTATTTAGTTTATATTATATATCCTATTATTTAAAGTTATAGTCGAAGACACTGAGCCTGGTGGAGCGGGGCTTATGAGGGCAGGTGTCTTATTTCCTTTTCTGGTGGACCTATCTAAGGAGGGAACATCCCATACAACAGCTGCCATGGAAGAGCAAGNAAAACAGGTACAAAAATGTGCCGTTTTCACCGGGAACATCCTGGGTTTTCCGAGGAAGCCTACGATTACAATGTAGTTGCTTCTGCTACTTAATTCATGGGTTTCTTGTTACTCAGTACTTGTCCCAGACTCTGCATTTTCAAACTCTAAACCTTATTTGCCTTTCTTGAATGTATCTTTTGTTCTGTAAAAATGCAAGTTGCTCAATCAATTTATTAATAGAATGCAGAATGTGCAAATAAAGGGAAAAACAACCCACTTCCTGACTATGCCATAACTTTTTAAAGCACTTTTTTACTTTTTAGCAAGATTTTGTTCAGCTTTGTTATTTATAGGGAATAACTTTGTAAATATGATGAGACTATTACAGATTACAGTACAGCTGTTCTGTTTTTTTTTCAGTAAGCAGAAGCTTACTAAGTTAAGTAAGCTTTCACTGCATAAAACATTGCTCCACTCACATTGATACATGGTTTATTCAGTTGTAGATCAGAATTTGCTGTTACCCGAGTGTTGGATTACATATAGTGTCCAGGTCGTAAATAACAGAAAAGAGAGGAGGTTAGAGAAAACAAAACAGAAAATGCACTGGACAATGAGCTTCAGAAAACTGGGAAGAGATGTCAGAATAATGCAGAACAAGGGGGTAAAGAGGCTAGAGAGAACAAGGGTGGGGTAAGACAAGGGGACAAGATTAAACTATAGGGAATGACTGAGAGGGCTTAAAATGACTGGCAAGACATAGTTTGAAGAAGAGAGAGAAAACAGGTGGTAAAGGGGGATCGAAAAGAATTTGAAGGGAAGAATGAGGAGAGGAGTTAGAGATAAAATGGGTATATTGCAATATGGATACTTAAAATAAGGACTTGTAGGCAGGTTTTCTGGGTGTAAGCAGTGACTTTACTTTTTAAACCACTAATATAAAACATTTGAACAGAAACAAAGTTTCAGCGTTTCTTGTGTTATTGTCTGTCGTGCTGCAATAACTTGCAGCCACCATTAGCTATACTCTCTTGGTCCACATCTGCTTCTTGGTGGAAGGTCCTGGCCAAATTTGAATTTCTCCACTTTCCGGTACTGGGGCTTCACTTGTCCATTGCCAATTACATATCCCAGATAATTGGCCTCTGAAAGTCCAATGTACTAGGCTGGATTACACATAAACCTGCGCCATCATGGACTGTTTATCACCTCTTAACCTTGGGCCACCTGGCCACTTTCCAATATTCTGTATAAATGACCATATTAGAGATAGGCTTTTTCAAATCCCTGATGTAGCCTCAAAAGGTGATTTATGGTGCACTGAAACATTGGAGGTGCCCAATAATTGCCAAAAGGGAGCATATATTATATTGATATATGCCATCAAATGTTGAGAAAGCTATTGTCTCCTTGATCATTTCAAGGATTCAGCTGCCAAAAGTCAGCTGTCGGCTTGGGTACCAATACGATTGAACTTTGCCAGTTACTTCTGTACTCCTCAATGACCCCAAACTGGAGCATTGCTTTCACCTATTGCCTGACTGCTTGACATTGTGCCTGAGGTCATTGTTTAAGACTACTCCTTCAGGTATATTTATCTCATGATCTACTAAAGTAGTGCACCCTGGTGTAATAGAAAATACATCCTGATTTTTGCAAACTAAGGTTACCGCTCCTCTTTTCTGTCTTGCTGACAAGGTATCCACCAGTGGAATGGCTGGACAATCCGAAGTGGCCNCCAGAAACCTAAGGGTAGGCAACTTTCAGGACCTATGGTTTAGGTGTAGCATATCTGCATTCCTTTGTAACAAATTATGCAGAGGAAAACTGGTCTGTCCTACTGTTCTCCCTTGTACGAGGTATGGCCTAGGAGACTTCACAATGGTTTTGTTTCTGGGGATAATTTTGAAGTTCATGAAATTCATGGAAGCTGTGGTTTAGGACCAACTAAATCGACCACTTCACAAGAGCGCTCCTTTATGGTGATGTTTACAAGCACCCTGGAGAAGTTTTCTGTGGACCCATGAACACACAGCACTTCTACTACCCCTGGCATTTTTTCTACTTGCTTGAGAAGGACATATTCTGTGATCAGAGTTCTTGGCAATTTTTTAAGACAGTCTACCACATGAATGGTCAGCCCCTTCCTGAACTAATTGGCTATCCCCCTGCTGCCATAGAGACAGCTGGAGTAAACAGATACTGAGTGTGTTAAGGAGGAAGGGGAATGTCCTGGCTGACTGACAGCCAGGACAGGTGATCCTTAACCACCAATGAGAGCCGACCAGGCTGAGCTGTCAGATGGAGACTAGAACTGAGATTACAGCAACTACTAACAGCGCCTGCCGATTGTAATTCCTGACACCTAAATCCTAGAACCCACCAGACCCTAACAGTACCACAGGTTAGACTGATGAAAAAAAGTAGTCAACTGTTTCATTCACAACCTATAACGCACAGTGGTTTAAATGGAACCACTTTTCAGGTCTGCAAAACGTTTCTCATGTAAACCAGTATTTTTCCTAGATATCCTTGGCCATGTGACTGTAAGGGCCAACACATGTACAGACCACCAAATGTAACACAGGTTCTTAAAATAACGACTCATAAGCAGGTTTTTCAGTGTATGCAGTGTTTTTTTTGTTCAAATTCTGCATAATATGAATATACACAGGCTTGGGGCTGGACAAAGAGGTAAATATTATAAAATAATCAAACAGGACTTCTGGTAAGCGGCACGGCTAGAATGGTCACATTTTAATCTGGTTCCGTCATGTCTCTTGTTTCCAACTTAATCTGCACCCACCAGTGGACTTTTTCAAGCCTATCTGCACCATACCAAGCTTTGGAGCACTTGGAGCCTGCTCTTACCAGGTTTGGGGTTGATCAGGAGCCAGCTCAACCTTCTTCCTGGAGTACGGCCAACGGTAATGCCTTCTGGTGCTGGGTCTCAGCTGCCGTGAGGTTTGCGGTGTCAGTCTCACCAGCGCCTCCTACCCCCGCTGGCCACTCTCCTGAGTGTTGCTCCCTTTCTAACATTGCCGTTTGACTGCGGGTCAGAACCCTGCGCTGGTTCACGACTGGTCCTTATGCCACCTCCTAGCTATTCTCCAGACAACACAGAGTGTTCTCCAGAGTGAGCGCCTTGACCCTACTGCATATTTCCTTCACTGGGCAGTGACCACTGGCTGCAGTCCATTCTGGCTCCTGAGCTCCCTGTGCCATCCTCAATTACCCTGCTGTGACCATTGGACTCCTCCTGCAGGGCCTCACTGGCTGCTTCCTGGTTGGCCTTTTGAGTGGACTGGGGCCACTCCATTTTAATATATTTATAAATGACATTCGGGTTGGGTTAGAAAACAAAGTCTCTATTCTTTAAATGATACGAAAATATGCGGGGTAATAAAATCAGAGAAAGATGTAGTATCTCTACAAAGGGACTTGAATAAACTAGAGGATTGCGTCAGCCAAATGGAAGATGAGATTCAACATAGATAAATGTAAAACTATGCATTTAGGTAACAATAACGATAATCTATACATTAAATGGGATAAATTTAGGGGAGTCAAACTTATTGACTTGAGTATAGGCCTACCCCCTGGATCCCCATCATGTCTCTCTTCANCCCCCTGTAGATTGCTTAGTTTTTTATTTAGAGTGCAAAACACATTCTGCCATAGACTTACATTGAGTGCACAGAACAGGACCTTTTCTTAACCTGCTTACAGGCCTGGATAACATCTCACAGAGCACAGGGCTGTGGGAGAGTGCCAGCCATGACATCTTCCGGTGTTTCTTATCACCTGCACTGGTGTCCAGGGGGTATATTTACTAAGCGGGGAGATTGCAGTGAGATTGGTGGTCATGTTGCCCATAGCAACCAATCATATTCAAGCTCTGTTTCATTTTACACCATGTAGAATGTTAACTGAAATCTGATTGGTTGCTATGGGCAACATGACCACTTTTCAGTCTCACTTCAATCTCGCCGCTTAGTAAATATATCCCCTGGTGTCTCCTGTCAACCAGGACGCCAGTGTATCTCATTACTGCCTTACTATCAAAACCCCAAGATTTATGATAGAAGGCTACAGGAGGATTCCTCACTCCTCTGCAGCTGCTCTTAGACATCTACATGACCGGTGGCAGTGNAAGTATGTCAGCACTAGACTGCGCCTTTAAGGCATTCATACTCACTCTCAGAGTATGGTCAGGTTTGTCTAGGGGACTGCAGAAAAAAAGGCATCAAGGTTTATGACTGGTAAGTAAAATATTACCTTAGACAGGAGGGAGCTTTTTCATATTGAACCAGAATGGCTGGATCACCTTCAATTATAAAATTAAGATTGCACAAAATAGGTTAACTTGATGGACCGATGTATTTTTTTCAGCCTCAACAACTATGTTACTATGTATGTTTCTGGGTTGGCTAAAGGGTGCAGGACCTAACTTAACGCCTCCTGTCCTGCTGCAACACATGTAACATCTATCACAGGGCCTACTTTATCTCCATTGTGCTGGCTCAAATTGTCCTCAAACACTTCCTGCCCTGAATGTGAGGTCCCTGAGGCAGACCTCCACCACTGGGAGGTTGCCCTGTGGTAAAGTGATTCTAGTCCATGGTCTTAAAATTTGCCATTGGCTTCCTAGTTTATCCCTTCCTTTATCCCTGGAATTGGCTTTGGTACCCTTACACCAGACTTCAGGATGGAAGGTGGTTGCAGAAAACTGGTCTTAGCGATCTCTGATGCGACCAGAAAGATGATACTTCAAGTGTGGAACTCTCCACTGGCCCTTTCACCTTATTTGTGAGAAACCCTACTAGGTATGCCGTATGGATTGGCTGGGGAAAGTGTTATTGATACAATCTCTAACATTAAGCTTGAGGTTCAGTCCTGCTTGTGTTTCACCACTTGGTATCTTTATTGTGTTAATGATCGAGACCCTGTGTTGTCATTGTTTCTCTTGCTCCTTTAAGTGACATTGTTAATGTACCATGTTGTATCACATGTATACCTGTATGTTGACATTTTATTTTTGTTTTATACTTTTTTTTTGTCTATGCATCAATAAAATTTGTTGAAAAAAAAAAAATTCACTTCTTGTGCTATTGTCTGTCGTGCTGCAGTAACCTGCAGCCACCATTTCCCATGCTCTCATAGCACGGTCATGCTTCACAATCCCTGGCACTGGTCACTTGTTCCTACTCATTGTCCTCTAAGTGGCCCTGCACCATGGGTTAGTGGGGCTTTTAAAGTAGCTCTCCTGTATCTGAGTTCCTGATGGCTCTTGGTGGGCTGTCCACAAACTTGGAACGCCACTGTAGGTGTAACTCGTGCATTTCTTGATTTCTGCCTTTGATCACACCGATCCCACTGAAATGTGGGCAAATGTGGTGGGATAGAACCCCCTTACCACAATACAATACATAATTATAAAAATATATAGTCATAAAAATTGGGTCATCTAAACACCCTCATTTAAACCATGGGGAGCAAGAGTTTTTAAAGTTATGACCCAATAGCTTTCTCTCAGTATCCATTGACCATACAATGTACCGCGTTTCCCCGATAATAAGACACTGTCTTATTTTTTTTTCAGAACAAAGAAACACCCTAGGGCTTATTTTCGGGGTAGGGCTTATTTTATTGACCTGCTTTAATTCCAATCATGATCCCACAAGTGCTGCTGACATTATGACACCTAATTTTTCACCCAAGTGCTGCTGACATTGACACCTCATTGTTCCCCCAAATGCTACTGACATTATGACACCTCATTGTTCCCCCAGGTGCTGCTGATATTGACACCTCATTGTCCCCCAAGTGCTGCTGACATTATGACACCTCATTGTCCCCCAAGTGCTGCTGACATTATGACACCTCATTGTGATTTAGATAGGGCTTAATTTCGGGGGAGGGCTTATTTTAGACAGTTTACTGTAAAATAGGGTAGGGCTTATTATCAGGATAGGTCTTATTATTGGGGAAACACGGTAGCACTGCATCAGAATGCAGTACATTGGATACTTTTCCTGCATTGGATGGATTCCAAGAGGTGTTTTGTACGACCGCTTTCCAGCAAAGCCTCCCTCGTTCAGCTTGTTCTTTTCAACAATTGTGTTTCCTACTCTGCGTACGAGTGTCCTATTTATTACTCATTTCTTGTGTTTCAATTGTTTGTTTTATTCTTATAATAATGTAAAATCTCATATTATTGCTTAGTTTTGAGACACTATTGTATATTTTCGTTGTCTCATTCATGATCACGGCTTGCCATGAGTAATGGTATCCACCTTTCGCAGTTACACGCTGAAAGGACTTTAAAAATAGCGTGTGCATAAAGTTGCTGCATTGTATAGTCAACTGCAGTTGCTCCTGAGCCACCACTCAATACTTTTTGCGCAATTATGTACTTTAAAGGCAGAGTGGATCCTTTTTTCTGATTAATAAGGTTGAGCAACAGTTCTTTTGTAACATGTTGCTTCTATTTATTCTGCTTCTCTCAGTATCCGTTTCCAAAAAGTGAATGAATAAGAAATAACTGTATTCTATAAACAACTCTTATAGGATGTCCATTCCTGACATTCTAGACTTACTGAGAAACATTATAAGTTCTCATGTTTTCCAACATCTTACCCGCCTGCAGATCATTTTCATCACTCACAAAGGGGAAGGAGAATTGCTGCTGGGTTGTCATTCCTCCTCTGCCCCCCCTTAAAAAAAATCAGTAGTAACATCCGAAAGTTCCACTATGTGGAACACTCTCCCTCCTCTTACCTCTCACTAAAGCTTTGATTCCCCTTTCCCTCTGTTAATCTCAGTAAAGAGAGCTGTTGGGGGAGCAGACTGTTGTGTCCCATTATTACACTACAGGGGGAGCAGACTGTTGTGTCCCATTATTACACTACAGGGGGAGCAGTCTCCAATGTCACATATACTACAGGGAGGGCAGTATTTTGTGTCCCATTATACTACAGGGGGAACTAACTGTGGTGTCATATTATATTACAGGAGGATAAAACTGTGGTATCAAAATACTATACAACAGGGTGAGCAGTGGTGATAGTCCCAATGACAGAGCAAACCTTACCCACCACCACCATCTGATGAATGGATACTTTGCTTTTCAAGGGTAACATTTAATAACTAAAATACCTAGAAAAGGGTTAACAAAAGACCTAGAAAGCTAGATATACTTCAGTCTTATAGGACATTGAAACAAGAAATGATCCAGTTTCTACCTCACCATGGACATTCCTCGGCAGCCACAGTGATCGGCCATCCAAAAATTCAAGTCCCCCCTAACATAGAGCTTCCCAATGTCCCTAAGCTCCCATCTTGAGAAGCTTTTCATCTCCACTTTCCCATTCCTGCAGTTAATACATATAGGTCCATATGTTCCAAAAGGTAACATGGCACATAGAAAATGACAAACATATTCCAGGCAAAGCATTTTCTTACAAAATTTTACANGAAGGTAAAGTTCAGGAGTTCTACCTTCTTTATTTGTTCTGTATATTGCATAGTTTCCATGCTGTTTAACCTAGGGTGGGGACAGTTAAATACTTACACACAAAACTGGTAATTCCTGATAGCATATTTTCATTGCTGTTTTTACAAGGGTAAAAATAGATNTTCTGTGTTGTTGTGTTGGGTGCATTTTAGCAAGGCTTCAAAATGTATGTAAAGAACAGTGTTCATGTTTACACTTTAATTTTTAAAAATGATCCTATAGATCCTATAGTGAAAAGTGAAGATTCTAGACAAAAAAATGTTTCAAAATGTCTCACAAATNAATCTCTCCTTCAAGTAAAGACTGTGGACAAGATTTCTGAGCGATCAGATCAGATGTCCACACCCACATGAACACACTTCTGACAGCATCCGACAGACGNTCAACTGGGAGAGGTTTACAGTACAGTGCCAACCAATCCCGACTTTTGATTTGTCCCCATTTTAAGTATGAGTGGATTTGAATACTTAAGGTAGGATTTTGTTATTTGGTCCTGTCTTACTCATCCAGTCTTTGAGCATGCCTCTGCTGTAAAATTGCCCAGCTTAGATTTCCATGTTATCATTCTGTGTATAATCAACATGCAGTTTGCACAGCCATCAGAGAGTTTTTAGAGACAGTCACCAACACTTTAGGGGTATATTTACTAAGCCGCGAGTTTGCAGTGAGATTGGAAAGTGGGGATGTTGCCCATAGCAACCAATCAGATTCAAGCTTTCAGTTTCATTTTACACACTGGAGAATGTGAACTCGAATCTGATTGGTTGCCATGGGCAACATCACCACTTTCCAATCTCACTGCTTAGTAAATATGCCCCTTAAACTTCTGGTCCTCGAGGCAACTGAAACATACTTAGATCAGCAAGCCTTTAAGTAATCCCTTGAGTAAAGTAAAGGATGATACATGTTAAAAGATTAAAAGGGGCGTTTGTATTCATTATAATATATTTGTTGTAACTTTGAAGGGCAGATCTAGGACTCAANTGGCACTGCTCTAAATGAATAGAACAGTTCTTTAAATTGCATTAGGGTGCAATACCACAAGGTTCAGATTGCAGGTTCCTGTATAACTAATTTGTGTTATTATGTTCATACAAAATATATAAAGAAAAAAGAAAATAGTCATGTTGCAAACTATAGCAGACTCATAATAACAGGGGCGCATTTAGAGTAGGTTGATCCTAATCTAGATATGCCTGCGTAACCAAAAGCAAGGATGACAGACATGCAGATATCTAAANCTTTAGTAGCGCCAGCTTGTCTTTGAGGGTTCAAGGTATAGAAGATACAGGACTTGTAAGGGCATGACATCTCACAGTACATGTAGAAATATTACGGTCTCCTCTCCACACTACGGTCATTCAAAAAACTTACCTCTCAGCGCTGTACGAGTTGTCAAACACTGATTCTATGTCGTGGTTTCGCTGTCTGTGACAAAAAAAAAAGGGCTATCGCAGCGCAAACCATATCTGCCACTACTACCGTTATTAATAGTATTGGCGAAGGCAATGTGAATGAGCCTGCTGACAAGTTTGAAATAAGGGGCGCCACTTTATGTGTGAGGATTCCAGGGAAACTGCTTCAGTTACCTTTTGTTATTGATCAGGAGAGTGTGAGCCACTTACCTCTGTGCTAAACAGTAGTTACAATTTTAACATCCTGCTAGTATAATTTTTATTACACAAGCCTCAGACTTTGAACCTTATTGTTAGGAGGAAAGAAAGTACAACTTCCTGTATGTTGTCTGCGTCTTTTACTAGTAGTTTTGACGATACCAAAAATATTTGCATAGCACAGCCTCTAATGTACATTATTACACACTTAATCAGCACCTTGGTATTAGAGTTCAACATGCATTCATTTGACTCCTACAGGTGCTTCTTATAAATACCACAATCACACATTGTCTCAATTGTCAGGATGTTGCAATGCTTCCATGTGAGGATAAAATGATATTCACCTACATTCTATTGTATCTGCTGTTATCAGCTTTGCTATATATATATCTCAAAAAAATCTATATTAAAATAAGCAGAACATGAAAACATCATTGTGCTTATAAAATACTATATAATGCTGCCAGGTAACAGTAGGGGTTGTTTGGAGCAACATGAGTATGGATAATGGCTCCAGTACTGCCCTGCCACTACTGCTTGCAGAGACATGCATGCTACTAACATACTGTAGCAGGCAGTAACAACTTTGTAACAGAAAGAGGCAAAAATATCTAATGGAAGAAAAGCTGCCACATTCCTGCCCATACATTCAAATTGGGTCTATCTGCTTAATCATTAGGTAGATGTTCATGGGTTTTCATGCATGTGAAAATTTGGCATCGGTTTCAGACAAGCTAGAGCTGCCATCTACTGTTATACTGTAAAAATTGCAGCGATCGCTTATCCTTCAAAATATAACAGATTATGAATGTATTTGCTGTTAACACAGCTAAGAAGCCTATTTTTCTCAGAAAACTTACTGAGCTTGGTCACTCTTTAATATATTGGCAAAAACAGTTTCAACACATTCCTGGTATCTACCCCTAACAAAAGCATTTTATAGCAGGCTTTTTTTTGTTTTGTTGTTTTTTTTTTAAGCTGGCCACAAACTAGACAATCATGGATTTCGACTAAAAATTGTCTTTTGAATGGCCAGCTTCAGTGTTGTCATTAACCTTTTTACTATAGTAGACAGATTAGCAATAATGTTCCTTTGCATTTTAAAACATTTCAAACACATCTGTTATTGTAAGCTACAATAGAAACACAACATGTCCGTTTCTTTATAACTTTATTTAAACATTAAAAAAACAAATAAAAACACACAGCAATTTATATTTTTTTTTACTTTAGGTAAATGTAAGTCAAGCCATTTTCAGGTCATGCAGCACCATAGGAAACCCCAGCATAGTATTGTGACCATGGTTTAAAAGCCCCCAGAAGCATTGTTACACAGAGCAGCCACTAACTGTGACATAGCCAGATATTGCCAGCCGCCTTACCACAAAAGCCGAACATAGTGCCTACCAATATCATCCGGTGACCCTACCAATGTCATCCGGTGACCCTACCAATTTCATTTTGTGTGAGCTTATATGACAGTGTAAACAGATTAAATAACAGTAAACATAGTAATATATGGAACGATCCACCTTATTAAATGGAATATTTGTAGTGTATCACGTATATACTGCCTTTCAAGGGATACATATTCTATGCTGAATAGCTGAAAATAAAAACAGACCATTTCTGACTATACTTTTGGTTATGAACATTTAAAGCTATTCAGTGCAGAGTTTGGTTATGTGTGTATGAGGCAACCATCAGCCATTGCTATCATTTAGGACCAATGCAGGTTTAAGCAACATGTTCTCTAGAGACTATGTGCCACATGACAGAAAAATAGAGGCATTAAAGATTTGGCTACAAGTTCTTGATGAACGCGGACATGTAGTTGTGCATTTTGCTTTACAATCCCTGCCTTATTGAGGGGTAAATAGAGGAATAATCTTGGCTTCAATTTAGTATGTGGTCTGTTTCTATAAACCACATTAATCAGAACGGTTTCGATGAAGATATTTAAATATATATTTAATATGCTTCTAATTATATTAAAGAGAAAAAAATACTCAATTAAAAACACATTTTCAAAACATAAATTAAAAAAACACCAATTCATGACGACAAAACAGTCAGTGAATTACCTATAATAAAGAGTAAAGTTGCATAAAATAATGTGACAACATCTGTAAACACCAACACTCCATAAAGGCCAAGTAACCCTAAAATACAGCCAGAAATGTGACCTGTATTATCACTGATAATAAAAAGTGTTTCCATACACAGAGAAAACCAAAATAAAAATCATAAAACACAGTCAACTGTTATTCAACTAATGATAACCAAATGACCTGTCTATATACTAGTGTATCAGCAGCGGCTATTTTATAACATACAGACACATGTTCACACACTTCCTAATCAATGAAACTATATAACCTTTTCCAACAGCATCAGATAATATTCAAGTAATTATCACTATATATATATATATATATATATATATATATATATATATATATATATAATAGTAAAATGCTTTTTCCAAATTCATACACTCAATAAATAGGTCTTAATGACTGACTGCAGTAGTTCTTCACCTAGCATGTATCATATGCACCAATAATATCTAAACTGCTCATGTTGGGACAATTATTGTTATTCCCTATAGTTAAAAAAGGTTTTGCTGCCACAAAATCAAAAGTGGGTAAATAAGTGTAAAGGTTGTGTATTTTTTATAGCTTACATGTTATAAAAATGAATTCCTTGAGCATCCCCGGGTGTCAGCTATGCCTCTGCTAGTAGCCCATCGCATTGTAGTTTGACAACTGGAGAGCCACATGTTGGTCTAGTCTGCTCTAGTGCAAAGAAATTAAACATCATTAGCAGAAATGGGCTTAAAACCGATATATAGACATTTACACAAAGCGTTCTGAAGTTTCCCAGCACACATTACACTTTCTGAATTGTCACAGTGGGAAACAGGTTTAAGCTATTGTGTAGGTGGTCATTTTACAGCATAAAATACACAATTTTCTCATTCAGCACTGCTCATCCATTATAAAATGTTTAGACATGTCAGCTTATATTACATTTATGACCACACATAGTGCAAATAGAATAGCTAACCCTGTGAAGCAATACCCAGAACAGAGAGGTCCCCTAGCTATAAATATAGTCCAGACTGGTTTTCCAGTCTATAGCATATTTTGCATATTCCAATGCTTAGCGCTCTAAGCATTGGAATAGAGTTCCACCATGCAACTGCGGGAAGTTATCGCTTATCATGACACTAAACTTTGGGTTTACAATAATGTGCACTATTGTCCCGTGTCGTGGTTTATTGTAACAGAATGAATAGAACATGCAAGTATGAAGCAGCATTATTTCAATCTGCAAGATAATAAATACTTAATAACGTTTTAAGGATAAAACAATGACAAGAAAGTACTTAAGACATGTGCATGAAACACTGATATAAGCCATTAATAGTTCAGTGAACTCTTATCGGCTCTAACTGCAGAGAGGTGAATACAGGCAAAGGTTGGTGATGCTAGCTACTATACTATAAGGTATCCTGTAACGTTTTAATGCTCCACTTTACCGGCAACAAAGCAGAGAGCTGCAAACACAGCTAGTGGTTTTGATTTCTTTTTAACCTGGCTTTAGATGTTTGAGGTAGTTTTCACTAATTCCATCACAAGCACTGGACTAGAATGCTACACCTCCCCAAAATTGGTATGGCCCGTTTCCTTAGCATGATCTCTCGCTGCTGACTGTCCAGTTAAACCTTTCTGGCAAACCATACAACGCAAGGCAAATCTGTTTACATCTGTAAACTGCCTCTTCTTCCTGGCATCATCTGCAAGTTCTAGCGCCTGAACCAGCGCATCATCATCCGATGTAGAAAAGATAGTCATCGGGGGCATATCAGAATCTGGGAACTGGCGTTGTAAGGGGTCGTAGTGAATGCCATCATAAATGAGAAGAACCCGTCTACTATAGCCAGCATCTTCCCCAAAGCGGTCAATCCTGACAGTCTGCGTATCCACCACGCAAATCTCACACTGATAAAACTTGGAAAGTATTGAGACTTCTATGGCACCTCCCCATGTGTCTTCCCTACGAATCCAAGTACAATACTCTTCATTGCTTTTACCCAGCACGGCTTCACAGTAACTGGTTGGATCGCTGGAAACAATCTCAGCAATGAGATTCCGCATTTCCGGGGCACAGGCTGGATCGTATACACCGCCTTCCACCACATAAAACACACTTGTAAACAGACACGAATTGTCCGCTGGGACTACCCTACGGACTATGGTCGGAGTTTTTGATATTGTGCGATCACTGATGCTTCTTTTGGAGGCAGAAGTAGGTTTACTTTTATCTTCTTCTACAATAAGAGTGTCACCTGTTAACAAGAAAAAAAAACATAGAATTAAATCATGAATTTTGCTATATAAGAAAATAAAATAAACATAACTGCTGTGTGGGTACGTTAAAATGATGCTATTTCTTTTATAACACCCAGTTCACACTGCCACAAAAAACCCGGGTGTCAGTGTCAAGGGTAATTACAGAGGTGCAATATGAACGGGGTATAAATCTTATGGATGGGGTTTTGTTGTTTGTTTTTGTTTTTTAAGACGAAACTAAAACTACTGCTACATTGTACTACCGTGTTTCCCCGATAATAAGACACTGTCTTATTATTTTTTGGGGGGCAAAAATCACCATAGGGCTTATTTTCAGGGTAGGGCTTATTTAA
>JABWIB010002669.1:25039-35490 GCA_016617825.1 Platyplectrum ornatum | reverse complement strand
ACAAGCCTATACTTATACGTGTCCACACAAGCCTATACTTATACGTGTCCACACAAGCCTATACTTATACGTGTCCACACAAGCCTATACTTATAATGGACACCTAGCTTTATAAACATACAGGAATATACTTGTCCACACACATCTGTATACATAAATACACATCTATACTTACCTATAGAACAGAGTGATCTTACTTACAGCTTCTCCTTAGTCATATTATATATATATATATATATATATATATATATATATATATATATATATATATATATATAATGTATTTGTGAGATGGTTTCCTGCCCCTGTAATAGGTTAATGGAGCCTCCCCAGTCCCCCCCCTGGGCCTCTCCTCACCAGATTTGATAGGTAGGTCTCGCAGAGTGGCCTCCGTATTACTGAGATCGAGACTGGCCGGTGGATACCCCACCATTACTCGCTGCTTGGGGCCCGAGATGCCGGTCAGAGCGGCGATATGCTCCTGGAGCTCCCGGACACTGGAGACATCGCTCAGACCCTGCAGTAAATGGGTTCCTTCCCGAGTCTTACACCGGAGACGCAGCATCTTCCCCACCACGGAAACCGCTAGCAGCACAATACACAGCGATGACTGGGGACGCCGGTCTGGCACGCCGAGGTCTCGCGTCTCGCGAGCTTTCCGGGCAGCGCGCGGGGACCGTGTGACGGCTCTGGGGGTGGTTTGTGAGGACAAGCCTCCATGTTGCTACTTACACGTACACGTACAGGCTGCTGTGTATTCTTATTTTATTTTCAGATACGTGTGCAAATTCAGTGTCTTACTGGGGTTGGAACAACTGTAAACCATAGAATACATAAAATACGGTGTGTGTGTGTGTGTGTGTATATATAAATATATATACACACACACACACACACACACACACACACATACTAGCTGGTTTGGAAGCAGAAAATTGTTTTTAACAAATATGTCCAGAGAATAGTCCCTGAGGAAAATTGCGATCAGCGATTGAAACGTTGGACTGTACAAGAAATATGGACTCATCAAAATTTGGAGTACTGTTAATAAGAGGATGAATTACTAATAAAAGGACTAAAACTTGAAGTCTCTGTGAGTGCCTTCCATCCCCATGACGAGTACATATATATATATATATATATATATATATATATATATATATACACACACACACACACACACGTGCGGCATACTTAAAGTGGTATGTACTAAAGGGAGGAACACAGAAAGGCGTAATCCTCAAGGCATTGTGAATGTGTATTTTGCCTTTTTCTAATGGTAAACATTACAGCTAACATAATAAGCATGATTCAAAGTCTTAATATTCAACACAAAACTTGAAAACATGCCATTCTTGTATTGCCTTTTCTGTGTAAGTGTGCGTGCAGGGCCCCCTTCCCACTCATTTTGTCTGTTTCCATTCTGTCTTATTGATTGTAAAGAATTAGAAATCAGTTATATTTAACGTTACATATGTAATACAGTAGCACTAAATAGATGAATTTATGCTATAAAGGAATTAGAATCAAGGCAAAATTATTCATTTCCTTCTACATAATGTTCAGACTACAGAGTATTTTAACCTTATTTATGCTACGTTCAATAACAAGCCCACCAATCACCAGTGTTTTCAAACCCTGACAATTTACGGTCGCTCGGGCCACAGTGTGTTCACACTGCACATATTGTCCCGGGGTTTCCAGGGTTAACACTGTCCAAAGGCAGCGCCGGACCAGCCTCTAAGACCCGGCTAGAGAGAGTCAGGGTTTCAGTTCAGACTGCATGAAAAAAGCAGGGGTTATGGTGGAGCCGCTGTTATCATGACAGCCCCAGCTTTTAACATGCAGTCTGAAACTATTTAGTTTGTCTGATTCTTATACTGGCCAGCCGCCTGTGCGATGGGTGATCAATGCACCCCTATCACACAGATGGCTGGCCAGCATAAGATTCGATGTTCAGTATTTTTATTGGACAGTTTTGTTCACTGCACTTAGACATGCTTTAAGTGTGATGGGAATGCATTGCGACCCGTCCATGCTCCAGGTTTCAGGTTGGGGCTACAGGTGGAATTGGATTGGAATTACAATGTACAGATTAGCTGAACCTGTGCTCTACTGATCTAGTTTTGCAAACTTTCAATATTTACGCTCACAGGGTCAGATAGTTAAAATTAGGCCTTGGCTATCATTCATTGAGGGGATTGGTTGGATGGTGTGTGGTTATGGATGCATCTCAATTATGGAATCCTACCCAAGATCTGATGAAACTGGAATGGAATCATGGGATGAAGTCCTGACATTTCAATTAAAAGGACATTTCAACAATATTTCATTAGATAGTGTGGAAAAACTGCACTTTTGCTTCCTTCAGGATTCAGTATGGTAAGAGGAGCACTGTATATAGTATTTGTTGTGCTGTTTGTAGCATAACATTCCTAGAAATTGTACTGATGAATGAGCAATAATGCAGTCTTGTCTAAAGTGATTTACTAAACTGCAGGAAAAGTGGATATGTTGCCCATAGCAAATAATCAGATTCAAGCATTTAGTTTAATTGTACATACTGGAGAATGAGAGCTAGAATCTGGTTGGTTGCTATGGGCAACATCCCCACTTTTCCAATCCCGCAGTTTAGTAAATTTAGGTCCAGGACTTTGCTGTGTGTTAACAATACAGTTTCCTGGCAACCAACAGACCAATCAGGTCACCCCTCAACACACAGAGAAGCCAGAGTATAGAGCATAGTGGATGCCCAGCAACAGCTACAATGCTGTTGTAAAGCGATAGTGTGCAGTTACCCAGGTGTGCCCCTCCCCATTGAAGCTGATACCTGGGGTGGTCCGCACCCCCTTGTAATTCCACTGACATATACACTCACACCACAACATAAAAAATATAAATGACAAAACCATAATACATACATGCCCTCACACCACCATAATACATATACATGTACACCACCATTATTAGGCTTGCACAATAAAAATCACTATTTAAAGCAAGCCATTAAAATCATTTACATTTTGATTTAAATGAAAATGTTCAAAAAGTACAACTATCTGGCCCTCAGATTCTAATGATAAATTCAAGAACCCAAGGTATAACTAATCATGGACATAGAATTGAATCTGTCCTGAATGATCCATGAAACTAGGGTTACTTGATTTAAATACTGAAATAAGGAAAAGGGAATAGGTGGGAACCTTGGCACTAAGAAAATTCTGCAAACCTCAACCGATCTGTACACCTCAACCTCAACTCCCTAAGAATTGATGGGAGGTGCACTCAGGGTATTATAGGAAAGACATTCTCCTCTAGGCAATAATCAATAGTGTATATTAAAACCAAATAACTAATCACAATAAAAATAACAAAAATGACAAATAGGGTTAAGTTTCTATACTAGCTTAAAAGAATGGATATTAAAGTGCTACATATTTAAACTCACTGATTATAGATGAAAAATCGAGGTCAAGGAAGAGAGGAGAGCTCCACTGTTAGGGAACAGAATGGCCCAATAGAATAAATATCCGACAGCGGGAAAGTCATCCAAAAGCATGACTGAAAATCGTGACAGTGGGGAGGTATCTATATCTTATGTATGTATGTATATCTTATTTATTTTTCTAGGATGATGGCCTTTTAAGCTTATATATATATTTATATATATATACAAGGCTCGAAGTGGGACGGTATATGCATACCGGCACTTCTCCCGCTAAGCCACGCCCCCTTTTCTGAGCCCCGCCCCCTCAGCACTGGAGGGGGGAATGTTAGATGGAAAAACTGCAGGTCCGGAGGGGCGGGGCTTATGTAAGGGGCGGGGCTTAGTGCCATACCGGCACTATAGAATCCCCATTTCGAGCCCTGTATATATATATATATATATATATACACACACACACACACTTGGGACTGTTTTCTATGGTTATAATTGAATCATGCATCGTAAAAAAACTGGAAAACACATGGGCCTAAATTTACTAAGCAGGGAGATTGAAAACCAATCAGATTCAAGCTCTCTGTTTCATTTTATATACTGGAGATGGTAGGCTTGAATCTGATTGGTTGCCATTGGCAACATCAACACTTTTTAATCCCCCTGCAATCTCCCTGCTTAGTAAATTTAAACCATAGACTACAGTCCCAAGCATGCATATCCATGCTTAAAACACCATCATTTAACCTAAAAAAAAAATATATATATAACCATCCTACCACTGGAAACACATAGAATACAGTCTCAAGTGTGTTTATAACTGCTTAATAGGCCATCAGCCCACATAAATAAAATATTATATAGCCATTCTTTCACTGGAAACACAGGGCCTGATTCAATGGTTCACAAAGGTTCTGTTTTTTATTCTTTTTTTTTTTTTTGGCCACTGCTATGCGACCTAATTTTTACCCAATTCAACTGTTTTTGTTCCCTACGTGCATTAATTTGATAATCAGCAAAGAACAAACGAACAAGACTGTAGGGAAAGACTTCCAAGATGTGACCTGACTTTCAATGGAGCGTGGTCTCGGGTGAGCGGTGAGTTTTTTTTATGTGTGTTTTCCTGAACTACAGACTAACTGCATTTAATAATGAATAAGCAAACTGCTCTTTCATTGCTGTCAGGCAGCTTTTTCATTAATAAATGTAGTTGCTATGTGTTGTTAAGCTGCCCATACACAGAACAATAAATCGTTCCAATTGAATGATTTTTCAGTGACTGGGAATGATTTTTTGATTTTTAGGTCTGCACAAACTTTAATTTTTTTTAGGTAAAAAATCAGTGTATGGACACTTGCAATAATCCTCCCACTTTATAAACATAAACCAATTTTTTTAAAATAAAAACAAAAAAACTTTGGAAGTACTAACGCATATTTCTTTTTTTCCCCCATACAATGATATGATTGAACAGTGTATGGCAGTTTCCAATTCCTTTACAAATAAAAAAAAAATCATCCAATCTTCTGATTTATCTTATAGTGTATGGCCAGCTTTACTGCCTTGTTATTGCTTGTTGGCAATAGGAATTACTACTGCAGACATTTATGCTAATTAGTAATTGGTAAGTAAGTATATGCATTCATTAATACATTCTGACATTCACTGAATATATATAATGCCCATAGACCTACAATTTCTATTCTAATTTGAATTCCAAATGCAAAAACAATTTTTTTAGTTTTTTTATTGCATAGAAATGTTTTATTTAAGAGATTTGTTTTTGTCCGCAGAGTGTGATGTGACAGGCCCTGATTATCTGGGTATTATCTAAAATAATAATCTATATCTTCCTAGACCAGACGACCAGACTGTCATACAGGTTCGTTAGAAATCTGCCAGCCAGTGTAATTAACGTTCACTGGCTGACAGATTACTTATTAACTTGTATGATTTTTGTTTATCGTAACGCAGAGGGAGGGCGCCCACTGCACTTTAGCTTTCCATCTGTGTTCCTTCTGTTGATGAAGGCCTGCCTGAATTAATTTAGACGCTGTTATTGGCGTCAAGGTGGGTTAAGGCAGGCCTGCCGGACAGGCGTGGACCGACGCCATGACATCACGTGGGGGGCCCGGGACTTACAAATTCTGTCAGTCCCAGGCCCGGCTCTTAGTGACGGCGCCCCTGATTTTAGCTCTTGCATTCTTGGACGTGCAGCAAATCATCTGTCCTTTTGACTTGCTTTTTGTATTGAATTTTATTTCTGTTTGCTTTCTGTTTTTTTCCAGTTTCTTTTGTTTCCCCTTGTGTCCTTTTCCTTCTTTTTTTTGTATGTTGGAGGGTTTGTGTGCAGTTTCTTAAATATTTTTTATTTTGGTTATTTTTGTGTGTTAAATATTTTTTATTGAAAAAGGCTACAAAACATAGGGATACAAAAGATACAAAACATAGGGCATTAGGAAATGATCTCTATAAGAACAGTACACAGTAAGTAAAACATAAAACAAGCATCAAACAACATCTAACAACAAAAAGAGATTGCAGTAGGCAATCATGTGGAAACCTTGTGCAAACCGTAAGAGATAAATACAATATAAATCATACATACCTCCCAACATGCTGGGTCGGGGCCACGGGACACATAAGCCCTGCCCCCGGACCCGCCCGACTCCACCCCAGGACCCGCCCGACTCCACCCCAGGACCCGCCAAGACTCCGCCCAGGCCACGCCCCCTTTTGACGCCGCGATTTGCGGTGTCATTAATAAAAACTTAAGTTTGTCCCCACAGCGGGACAAACTGCCAGGCGGGAGGGACAGGGACTAAAAGCGGGACAGTTGGGAGGTATGATCATAACGTTAGTAAGGGAAGGGAGAAAGGGGAGAAAAGAGGGTGGGGATAAGGGGGCCAAGACATGAGTGCACCAGAAAAAGTCAAAATAGAGGAACAATTGCAAGAACATTAAAGTCGGAATAGAGGGTACAGTCAACCCAGGGCCGGCGCTAGGTCTGTCGGCGCCCTAGGCAGACCTAGCACTGCCCCCACGTTAAAGCGACGTGACGTCATCACGTCACGTTGCGTCGCAGAGTGGTCTCGTCCGCCCTCCCGGTAATTAAATAACACTTTTTTTTTTCAATTTTTTTTCTCCCCCTCGCTGCCGCCCCTCCCCTGGCCGGCCGCCCTAGGCGATAGCCTTACTTCGCCTAATGGGCGTGCCGGCCCTGAGTCAACCACCAACAAACTCACAGAGACACAGAAAGAGAAGATGCTATATAGGTTAGGGGGCATATTTACTAAGCAGTGAGATTGAAAAGTGGAGATGTTGCCCATAGCAATCAATCAGATTCAAGTTCACATTCTCCAGTGTGTAAAATGAAACTGAGAGCTTGAATCCTCGGATCAAGGGGCAGGACCACCAGATATGAAACATGGAGCCCATTGAGCCCTGGCACCTCCAGCATGCATTAGATAGTCCAGGGTAGTATCTATGTTGAGTTCGGTACCACCTGGAGAGCAATTTGAATTTTATTATGAAATATCGTAGACCATTGGGCTTAGTTTATTTTTTTCACTTTTATTCTTTATCATTATAATCATTTATTATCATTTTAATAAAAAAAAAACTGAAAAAGTAAGAAAATCCACGCCAATGACACACAACAGCGCAGGGCAGGGAAATAATCGACTTCCTGTTGCTTTCCTGCTCAGAAACATCCACCTGTAAAGCAAGGCTGCAGCTAACCACAAAGACCGAACTATATAACCAGCGCATTAAAGTAGGTCAGCTGGTTATTTAAATAGCCCACCAATCAACAGCTATGCTAAGAAACCAGCCCAAGTAATCTGATAGGATAACAGACATAATAATAAATAGGCCCAGGCAAATATTTGCTCTGATCACCTAGCACCCGGATTGCTGACTGAAGGTAACATAACCCCCTCCAGCATGCAGGCAAGTCAAACTGCTGCAAACTGCAGTAACAGTCACATTATATGATATTCCTTATATAGACAGAATGGGATTATAAAATGACTGCTTTTGCGTCTGTATACCACTGCTCGTATCTGAATCCATGAGATCCAGAGAAGTGAGGCTTGTGCGAGCATACGTGCGTATATTTTGTAGTGTAGGTTTGCTATGTCCAGACTTCTGACCTGTGCTAACTTAAGGGGGATGGATTAGAAGTCTTAAAGTAGGACCCCAGGTTGGACCCCTGCAAGTAAGGGAAGTGTTTTCCCATGAAAAGACTGGATCCAGTGATAATCCAATATTGGATCCCTGCTCACACTGCATTCTGAAGTCTAAATGCAATACCATTATAAGTCTGGAACCTAATGTTATTATGCAATTACATTTATATTGTGACTCATTATAATATAGTTGGAGCTTTAGAGCAAAATGTCTCAGATTACAGTAATTTAACAAATCTTTGAAAATCCAGATCCACTGCAGCTCCCAAATCTTCTAAACGAAATACTTTTCTACGACCACTGGTCGAATCCAATCGAATCCTTACCAATCGGAGTTCCAATCGAATGATGGTTCAATTTAAACATGGTGAGATCTCTCATGCAGGTGAAAGGAAATACACTCCGTATACAGACATAGGGGCTGATTCAGCCCTGCATCTCCGCCAGCCAGCCGTTCCACACCCCTTTTCTCGTTTACATATGCGTTTTTAGCAGTGCTAAGCCCTGCTAATTACAAGCGCAGCCTGCACCATGTCTGGTGGCCGCCAAAAAAGATGAATCAGGTCCATAGTTACCAGAGCTGGCCCATACCTTCATTTTCTACAACGTCCTTACTTAATATGGCGACCTTACAGAAGTTAGGACCCACATTAGGGCTATACCCAACCCTTACTGTACGATTATCATACCTGCCCTCTCCCATTCCTTAGATTAGTCTTACGCTGCCTGCCCCAGCATTGGTTAGGGTGCGCACACACACACACACACACACACACCCTATGTGGTAATTTTGCAGAAGTCTGGATCCAGTCCAGTAATATCATATATTCAGTGATGTAAAGGGATAAATGACAGGCATTACTGTTATCCTAATATAGGAATGCTCAAAACTAAAAAATCGCTCTATCTCTCTATTAATTCTCTGTTTAAAAAAAAAACCAAAATAAATAACAATATATTAGTTGTGATTAGTTGTGACTAAAATGGTGTAAACCAGGGGTTCTTAACCAGTGGTACAGCTACCACTAGCCAAGCCCTATCTGGTGGTAAACACATCAGTTGTAAACACCAATTATTTTTATTTTAACCACGAGAAATACCAGGGACTTAATTTACTAATCTGCAGGATTGCAAAAGTTTTTTTTACATACTGGAGAATGTGAGCTAGAATCTGATCGGTTTAGTAAATTTAGGCCCATATGTTAGAGAAAAAATGTTATAAAATTAGTTGAAGACTGTAAAAATAGAATATGGTTTGCTGAAAATCAGGCAGTTCTCCAGGTATCCCAGTAAAGTTGTCAAATCTCCCAGGATTTGAACCAAGGCAGTGATTTCATATAAATCAGCCTGATTGGTACAATGGTGGGTCAATCCGCGCCCACCCATAGCAAACGCTATGGGGTATATTTACTAAGCGGTGAGATTGCAGTGAGATTTAAAAGTAGGGATGTTGCCCATAGCAACCAACCAAATTTTAATTCACATTCTCCAGTGTGTAAAATGAAACTGAGAGCGTGAATCTGATTGGTTGCCATGGGCAACATCCCCACTTTCCAATCTCACAGCAATTTCACCACTTAGTAAATATACCCCTATGTGTTTGTTGACTAGGGGGCAGGGGCTTTGGATGTGATTTACATAAATCATGCCCTCTACTCTGTGCAGTTAATGCATGCTGGGACTTCTATTTATACATAGAGGGGGTGGTATATTGGGGTAAGTCAATCCTTAACAGCAGGGACTTGTAGTTTGACAACACCTGGAGCGCAGCACATTGCCTTCTGTCTTATCACTGCTAGAATAAAAGGCCCTCTATACCCCATATGCCTGTCTCCTAGCATGTATATATAAATCACATGCTCATGCTCAGTTTCCTGGAAAGCGTTGCCTTGGTGACGGATCATATTGCTGGACGCATTATTGCACCATCTATTGGCTGCCTGTAATACGCCCCTCCAGCAACACCACCTTTACGCACCAATGAGATACTGGAGGTGTGTTGTGGGCGGGGCGTTGGGATTAGGAACTCGGCGAGACTCGAGTAGCCATGTTTGTTATGGTCAAATATGTTAAGCGTTTAAACATTTCTTGCAATAACAAGGGGGGGAAAGTCAAGTTAAGTGCGCGTAATATAATTATATGGCAAACGTAATAAATATAAATTAGCAGCTAGTATATAGCAGTTAATATACAGAAAGTGTAAACCTATCTGCTTATGAATAGATGAGAACAAAGACCCTTAGCTAGTCCGCTCAATGCACTCTCGCGGCTATACACCATGACTGAGAGCGTTTCCCTTATTAAATATGTCTGACGAGCCGGCTAATCCCCGCCCACCCTGACGTCACGGCGAAGCCGGTCTGCTGTCTGTATCCTTCAGCAGATCTCCCACCTGGGTCACCTGCTGCCGAGACGCGCAAAGTCAGCGAGGTGACCGAGGCGAGAGGCTGGTGTGTGGGGGGAGACGGTGAGTGCTGGCCGGGGGGAGGGCGGGTACATGCGGGGCAACGGGATGCGGTGCTGCCTCTTCTACATATTAATAATGTACATATCCGGCAATGAGTGTAATGCTGTGATGATGATGGCGACCTATTTACACTGATCCTTATTACAGGTGTATCATGACTATGTGATATGCTCTAATGCAATGCTCCAGACTACTGGTTCTATAGGTTTCCTTCTGTATAATGTATTGCAATGTATTCATTCAGGACGGCAAAACACACTTCTTGTTTATTACTGCAGTTGATTATAATGTTTTATTTATTTGTGTAATATATATATATATATATATATATATATATATATATATATATATATAT
>JABWIB010002669.1:6334-24189 GCA_016617825.1 Platyplectrum ornatum | reverse complement strand
TTTTTGTCTTTCTATGTTATTTATTTTTTAGTGTGTGCGTCACATTTATTTCGTGAAATTTGTACTGTGCCCAAAATTCTCTCTGTCATGTCTGAGGGCAAAAATCAGGACCCGGGACAGTTCAGCAGTGGTGGAGGCAAGGGGAGTGGAAGAAACGCTGAAAAAAAATGTTGTGAGTATTTCCTTCTCTGCCATTGTATCTATGAATGCTCATACCACCATACCACCATACCATATATCTTACGGTAAGGAGTCCTCGATTCTTTTTATATTGAGCTCAGTGGGTCTGAGAGCTAAAAAGTGATCATTTTTCTTCCTTATGCTATTTGCTTAAGGGGGAAAACTTGCACATTAAGGATTGAATCGGCCCCTTAGAGACACTTGTACTATGCTCACATTACCACTAAACACCTGGCAATTTCAATGTCCTGAAATTAACAGGACTTTTTAGGAATCTGAATGGTACCTTTTCCAAGACCTGGGTAAAAAGGAGGGTTATTCCGGGGTCACCCGTAGTCTGAACGGACAGACTCGGGTTATTCTTGTCTATGGGAAAACGAAATAAAAAGATACCTCCAGGTCCGTGGAGTAATGTGAAAGGCTCCATCGTTGTTTTAACAATATTTACTATAATATTGGACAAAATCATGTACCAAATGAATAATAATGTGTTCATTGCTATTAAGTAGCACAGTAAAAGCAGAAGTACCATCAGGATACTGATATTCAATGACAAATGACTTCATGCTCTACGCTCTGCAGGTTTTTCATAAATTGAGAATAAAAACCTACAACAGTTTATTAATTCATATACACATCTCGCCATGACCCGTCACATGAAGTCTGGTGTTTTTCTAAATTATGATGCTAAAAAGATAAACTATTGAGTCAGAACCAAGACAGTAGCTTAGGTTTTTTAATCTAATGTTTTGTCAACATGGATCATGTGCAGCGCAGTTATGTGTGTAGTAATGGGCTTGTATATCTTTATTATGCACGTAGGGCATCTTGTCGCATGGTAAGCTTAAGGTGCTCCATAGCTAGGCTTTCAGTTTTACATGTTTGACAGCAACCGCCAAGTATCGTTACCATAGTTTACAGTAAATGGAGCACTTTGCATCTCTGTATGTAATTTACAGCTAATTGATATTAATTTGCTGTAGACAGAAACTGTGTAGATTGTTTTCGGAACCACACCTTTATCTATATTTACTAAACTGTGAAGGGAAAAGTGTGGAGATGTGGTTGATAGAAACCAGATTCTAGCTCTCACTGTCAGCTAGAATCTGTTTGCTCTGGGTGACGTATTCTCCTTTTTGCAGTTTAATAAATATTGCCCATAGGGTGCTTTGCAAAATGGGTTCCTTTTTTTTTTTTTTTTAGCAATATATACGTATAAATGATTTGCCCAGCAGAACAGAAAGTGATTGAGTAGAAGAAAAAAATATTGAAGTGTAAATGAAGTTCTCATCTCAGCTGTACGTTACTAGAACATAAAGCATTTAATGGGTTAAAAAAAGGTTTAAACGCACTAGCTCTAGACTTATTTTTATACACACGCATTCTTATAGGACTGGATCCAGACTTACTATTGAACTTACAAACAAGTGGGCAAAACCATGATGAATTGCAGGGGAGATAAATTTCATTAAATGCAAACAGTATGTATTATGTTTCCTAGCCTAAGTGTAATAACAGTGTAACAGTAACGCTGGTCAGTATCTGTGTGCAACATGTAACAATAAAGTATTCTCCCTGCATGCAAACACTAACATTCATTTTACCCCCTCCCATGCAATTCATCATGGTTTTACCCACTGGCTCATAGGTCAAAGTCTTGATCGGGTCCACTGTTATTTGATCTTCCGGTATGGATTCATGGGTTACTGTAATGTAGAACTTTTATTTAAAATTTTTAAGCTTTTTTACTCTCTTCACTGTGCAGCTTGGGCTTCATACATGACAAACTCCCCGACATTGATTGTAATGACTGGGTTGCCAGCTAGAGGCAAGACCTACATGTCTAAAAAGTTAACACGATACCTCAACTGGATTGGAGTACCCACAAAAGGTATGTCCCATAGACCGTATAAGGCCAGGGTCCCAGCTGTGTAGCATCTCTTGGTTCCTTTCCTCTTCTATAAAAACATGCCGGTAGCTCGGCTGCTGAGTAATGGAAAAGCATGTGTATGCCCGGGAAGTGTTAAATCCCGCAGGGCTGGTTAATGGTGTTTATGTTTAATATTCATTGTATGATCTGTTATAATGATAAGAATGCAATCATAATTCTTGGGTCTCTGGGCAGTGATGGAATGCTCGTGCAGGATTTATTTATATAGGTTTGTATTACTATTTTTGACTAACATGGAGCATGACTGATAAGAGGTTAAGTATGTGACTTGATGCAGTAACTGCAGTAATACAATACACGTGAAGCTGTAACTGTACTGATACAATATATGTGAAGCTGTGATGTTTTGGTCTCCATTACACTACAGTTGTGAGAATAGAAATGTATAACCTGACAGCCCATTGACAACTTTATATACAACTTTTTGAAAGTTAAGTTCATGAGTTCCCAGTCAGAAATTGCAAACAGTTGAATGAAATCTGGCATGTGCCCATGTTCTCTACACTGCTCATGCCCTTCAGCATTCCACACCAAGGCATCTAGCAGAGAGCTGGCACGGAGCTCATGTTTCTGTGCGTTGCATACCTAAGACGTGGCAGGTGTACTAATGTGATTTTCCCCTCTAAGGCCTTCCATTGTTTTCTTTCCTCTGGTGAGAAGTGATTCGGAAATTTATATAGTAAAGAACGGTTCTTGCGGAATAACGACACATGAATTTTGCTTTCGCTGAGCTGATGTTCTGTGTATTGACCCTATATTTTACTGTTGTTTTGGTGTTTTGCAATATGGGGTAAACCTGAGGCAAATACATTTTGTTTTGTTATTTGTTTTAATAAAATCTAGTGCACGGTTATTTAGCTTCTTGTTGCTAAACTGACCTCTAATTGAGAGGATGCCATCTGGCCAAGTCTAATGTTTACTGTACCGTCCCTTTGACCTGATGTTACTGTTTTTCTTCTGTATACCTTATTTATATAGTGTATACCGTGGTTTGTTAATTGGCAGTAATACTAGTTCTAGATACCTGAAATACAATTCTAATTAAATCTAGTTTAAACATTTAAAAGCGAGGGGTGGCTAAGGCCGAGGGACATATGGGTGTTTGGGGGTGGTGCAGCTTACCAGCCCATTCCATTGTGTTTGGGGAGGGGGCGCTGTCCTTTCCCCTCTGATGTCCGTTACTGGAGGAAGTCTGGCGGGAATCTTCAGTCCTCTTTTAAGTTTGCTGTCCGTCCCTGGTCTGATTCTTTGTGTTCTTGGTTGTTTGCCTTTTTTGATTTGTGTAGCGGGAAGCTGTAGCAAGTTAAGCTTGGGCCATGCCGAGTCTTGTAATGGTTCGGTTGAGGCCGTGTCTGTTGCAGGTAGAGCCATGGCAGGACGGGCGACTTATTCCTGTCACACACTGGCATAGTGCTGAGGCTGCTTGTGGTTTGGTTAGAGTGTGGTTGTGCTCCTTTATTTCTTTATTGCTAAGCTTCTGTGGCCCCCATCAACTTAGATAAATAGTTTCAATCTTTTAACCTAATAAAAATTTTACTCTGAATTTAACCTAAAATGAATTTCAATAAACAAATTGCCTTTTTAATTTTATATCTTGGTCTGTTCTCAGGTTTATTGTGTGTGAATGAAAGGGGTTGTGCACATTCCAAACACAACGGCCATGGGAGGTTTAATGCAGACCCAGAGGGTGCGAGTAAAAGCAAAATCATGTTGAACTGCTCAGGGATTAATTACAAACTGCACAAAGAATGAGAGTTAATGTGATATTTTGTATATATTTTGATTCAAGACATGTTAATTTCACTAAACCTATAATATTTCTCCAGTGTTTAATCTAGGGGCTTATCGACGGGAAGTTGTCAGGGCTTACAAGTCTTATGAATTTTTCCGGCATGACAACGCGGAGGCCATGAGAATTCGCAAGTATGTGGCGTGTTGACAGTCGTTGAAAATGACTGTGATACATAAAGAGAATACACTAGGATAATAAAATAACCTTGGGAATCAGTCTATTTTAGTCTGTAACCTTAACCATGAAACCACTTTTTCCCAAAAGCAGCCATAATTATCACCAAATATTTTGCGATTAACGCTATAAGGGATTTTAACTAGAAAGCAGTGAATGAATGTGCCTTTATTGTACATCTTTTTATTGTTTTGCTTTATTACTAATAATGGGCTCGATCCAGACTGGAAAATGTGGCGTTTTTCACAGTCTGGGTTCAGAAATTGGCTGCAATGTGGAGTAGGCATACGCACTTCATTTTGTGCGCCTTGTGTTAAATAGTGAAACCTAGGTACCCCTTTGTGGTCCGTCCAGAATCAACTCAATAATTATTAGGTAAGCAAAATCTGTGCTTCATTTGTTTAAGTTTGGACCTGGCCCTAATGTGTTTAGCATACCTCATTTTGTAGTATTGAATATGGGTATAGTATAGTATGAATAATTCTTAGCTTATTCCTCCCTTCAGTGTAGTATGATCATCCACAATATTATGTATGCATTCTTTATGTACTCCTTGCTTGTACTCCAGTATTCTGTAACTTGCAATCGCTTGTGTTACAGGCAGTGTGCTCTGATTGCTTTGGAAGATGTGAAGCTTTATATTACAGAAGCAGGAGGTCAAATAGCGGTAAGAAAATACAAACTATACATTTTGCTTTTAACTTCAAGTGATGATGATATCATGATCAGTCACTATAAACAATGCTTCCTTTTCTTGTTCTTTTCTTGTTTATATTTCTGTTTTTTTTTCTTTCTATCCATCCTTCTCCTATCCTATCCTTTCACTGGTTTCAGGTTTTTGATGCTACAAACACTACTCGGGAAAGAAGAGACCTCCTTCTAGACTTTGCCAAGGAAAATGCTTTTAAGGTAATGTCTGTAATATTCTTTTGTTTTCCAACCAAAGTAAATGTAAGTATTTGCTTCTGTATATGTATTTGATATTAAAGATAAGTTTGTGTCTGTATATGCCACAAATGTAAAAAAAATAAAATATGTATTTTCTAATAGTTTTTCCTTTTTGATAAGGTATTCTTTGTGGAGTCTGAATGTGATGACCCAGAAGTAATTGCTGCTAATATCATGGTAAGGCTGCTCTGTTTTATTGAATCTCACTTCATCCTCATGTTAAGAAATACACTAAATGGGATTCTTTGAGAAATATTTTCATATACTATTTTCTATTACCAAACCTAATCATAGTGTGTTAGTCATATTGAGGAGCTTGCATTTGAAGATTAATCTTCATACAGTAAATACTAAGGTTCCTACTTGCTATTGCAATTGTTATATGAATAAAAATGTTTGATGTATTCTTGCATTGCCTGTCTTGTTAGGAAGTGAAAGTGTCCAGTCCAGACTATCCTGAAAGAGACCGGGAGAATGTTATGGATGATTTCCTAAAGAGAATCGAGTGCTATAAAGTTACATATGAGCCACTGGATCCAGACTCTTATGACAAGTATGAGAGAATATCTTTGTCTTTGTTTATTTAATATTTCATAACTTTGAGAAGAAAATATATTCTATCTCTACTAGCTACAAACACATAACCACAAAAGTACATGTTTGGTGCAAGGGAGTGCAATTCCTTTTATTCCCAATTTTCTAACATCATAAAGGATTAACCCCACACAAATAATAGTGCAGCCAACTGGTTTTCATTTCTCTTTCCAAGTATGACTATTTTGTCTATAATGGCATGTATATTGGTTAACAGACCTTGAAATTTTCTCTCTATTTGCTTTTAAACTAAGACTGTTTCTTAATTTTCCTCATTTTCTGTTTTTATAGTACGCATATTAATTAAGAAGCCATTTCTGTTTTATTTATTATTTATTTGCTCCTTCATGCAGGTGCCCAGTCGTGTAGCATTCATGCTGAAACTGCATTTGTCATGTGCTAGCTACTATCAAGGGCATTGAAGGTGCTCTGATATGCTTACACATAGCATATAAAAAAATCAATACTTTTACATGTTCTATTAGATATACGAAAGAACACCAGTGGGTATGAAAGCTTATTATGCTTTCTTACTATATGGTGTCTGTTGCAAGTAGTGGAAAAAGGTTGTTTTCATTTTTGTGTCCATTTGTTTTGCTGTCTGCTGCGTATGTCTGTAATGCTTAGTAAATCTTTTCTCTTTTAGGGATCACTCTCTTATTAAAGTTATTAACGTTGGGCAGAGGTTCTTGGTGAACAAAGTACAGGATTACATCCAAAGTAAAATCGTCTACTACCTCATGAACATTCATGTGCAACCCCGGACCATTTACCTGTGCCGACATGGTGAAAGTGAATGTAATCTTGCAGGGAGGATTGGAGGAGATTCTGGCCTCTCTCCACGAGGAAAACAAGTAGGTACCTCTTCTCACAGTTACTATTATCTTACTTTGGTTTCTCCTCAGATGCAGCAAGGTTGACCCTCTGTTCCTACTTAACTTACAGTATGTTGTCTTTACCTACAAAGCCCATACCATCAACAAAACTTATCCAGCAGTATTCGGTGTGGATTTAAATAAACATAATTGTTATTAGTAGTAATAATAATAATAATGATGATGATGAATAATACATGTAAAATCTGTGTAAATGTCCTGCCTTTCACCCTCTTAGATCTAATTCTGACCTATTTTGTCACCAGTAGCAACTTCTGGCATATACTAGCTAAATTGTGAAGCAAACCCATACCTCCCAACTGCCCACAGTAGGGCGATTCCCGCTATCCGGCCCTCATCCTAGTTTGTCGTTTGTCCTGCTAAGGGGGCAAACTTGTAGCAAATGCAGGTTTTTTTTTTTAAATGAAATTTAAGTAAAATGAAACATTTTCCGTCAAAAAGGGGTGGGTGTTGGGAGGGGCTTGGGTGTAGCCGGAGCATGGTATGGGTGGCGTTGGGGGTGGGGCTGGTCTCTCGATCTCCCCCAGCTACATGTAGGGAGTTATGAGCAAACCATCTATTCATGTATTTACTGACATAAGGTGCCATATATTCCTTTTAAAGAAGCAACAGCTTTGTTTTTGTTCTTAATGTTCATATTGCTGTAAAAAACAATAATTGATATGACTTTATCATTTGTTCAGCTGTGCCCAAGGATAATGGTTGCCGTCTCCTGAAATATATATGTATACATATAGTGATTTGCAAGTCTACAGTAACAGTCAAAAGTAAATAATTTTATATAATATTTAATATAATGTCTTTTTTGTTTTGTTTTTCTGCAGTGTGTCAGTTAACAGTTTCCTTATTCTGCTCATGTTATTAGTGTCTTATACCTTTTGCCTTTTAGTATGCCCAAGCCCTCAGAAAGTTTATTGAGCAGCAGGAAATTGTGGACCTTAAAGTCTGGACTAGTCAATTGAAGAGAACAATTCAAACTGCAGAGGCTCTCGGTGTGTCTTATGAACAATGGAAAATTCTTAATGAACTTGATGCGGTAAGTTAAAGAATTGAGAGTGTGACACAGAGTAGTGGATGCAATAACATTACACGTTATATTTGTTGGGATTTTTTTCCTAGTTTTTCATAAGAAAAGTTACGTTGGGAAAATGTGAGTTTTGTCATTTATTAATATAGATTACATTTTTAGCAGCTGTAATAGTGAATAGCTTGAATTGTATGCATTTTTACATGTTGCTTGCCACTACTTCTGTTCATTGATATTTTAAAACATTTAGTTTGTGTACAGCATCCCAGAAAGGTTAAGTGGGTAAAACCATGTTGAATTGCAGGGGAGGTATAATGAATGTCAGTGTTTGCATGTAGGGGGAATACTTTTATTTTTGCATTTTGCACATAGATACTGAATACTGTACTGCAACTAATGAAATTAACCTCCCTAGCAAATAAATATGGTTTTACCCACTTTTGAGTAAATCAATAATATGATAAAGGATAAAGTCCTATGTTTTTAAAAACTTTTTATTAAAAATGTATGCCAAAAAATATCATTTACGAGGAGCAATATCTGTTTTCAGCCAAGCTCTAGTTGTTCCTGAGGAGACCTGGACTTA
Source organism: Platyplectrum ornatum (assembly GCA_016617825.1). Classification (NCBI taxonomy): domain Eukaryota; kingdom Metazoa; phylum Chordata; class Amphibia; order Anura; family Limnodynastidae; genus Platyplectrum; species Platyplectrum ornatum. Next base: position 16,041 of record JABWIB010002669.1, on the reverse strand, counting down.
AATTTACTAAGCAGTAAGATTACAGGGAGATTTAAAAGTGGGCTGTTGCCCATAGCAACCAATCAGATTTAAGCACTGTTTCATTTTACATAATGGAGAATGTGAGATTGAATCTGATTGGTTGCTATGGGCAACATCCCCACTTTTCAATCTCCTTTTAAAAAATGATAATGATCTAGTGGTGTATGTAAACAAGTAGGACAATACCGTGTTTCCCCGATAATAAGACTGTCTTATTTATTTATTTTTTTTGGTCCAAAAAACAACATAGGGCTTATTTTCAGGGTAGGTCTTATTTTAATTAACATTGACAGAGATTAATATAAACAGTCTGCTTTTATCCTCATCAGGCCCCCAGTCCTGCGTTTATCCCCATCATGCCCCCCAGTCCTACTTTTATACCCATCATGCCCCCAGTCCTGGGAATTCACTAGGGCTTATTTTTGGGGTAGGGCTTATTTTGGACGGTTTTACAAAAATGAGGGTAGGTCTTATTTTCAGGGTAGGTCTTATTATCGGGGAAACACGGTATGTGTTTGCTGTCCAGTCAGTTGATTTTTACACATATTTACACAACAAAAATGCTTGGCTCCATTCCTATACATGTCAATACTTGTCTTTTGTGTTCTCAGAAGTAAAGCTGGTAATACACCTATCCTATCATACATGAGATGTGAGGGATCTTACAAACACCTAGATGAATGCTGATGAGCATGTACACCCTATAACAATTTACCTGCAGATCATCATCTCTCCTAACCATCTGCTGAAAGCCATTGTGACTGTATAGATACTGCCTAATTAACAAATGTGACTTGTTTAGCAGTCCAGAATAGTATAAGGATACTGTGGATATTATTTATCTCAACTATTATAGGCTTGATGCTCCATCTCTCAAATTATTTTGTGATGTTCTTTTTGCCTTTAGGGTGTATGTGAGGAGATGACCTATAAAGAGATTGAAGAGAAATATCCGGAAGAGTTTTCACTGAGAGATCAAGATAAATATCTTTATCGTTACCCTGGAGGAGAGGTACATATAAATATTTGTTTTCCTACTTGCCTTGTGTTATGTTCTTTTCTAACATGGCTTAAAAAATGGAGAGTTCTGCTTCTATTATTTATTAACTCTTATTTTAGATGCTTTAAAATGTCTGTATCACCATACAATTGGGAAGACAGACAGAGAGGCAGAATGGGTGGGGAAGAGGGGCCTTTCATTAAAACAATGTTGCAACATGTTAACATGTTCTAGATTTAGATTAAAGATGAAAGATTTTTTATTTTTTTTTTATTCTGGTTTAATAATAAACTAATACAATGCTGTGTCTTTTTCTAGTCTTACCAAGATCTGGTTCAGCGCCTAGAACCAGTCATCATGGAATTGGAACGTCAGGGAAACATTTTAGTCATCTGTCACCAGGCTGTCATGCGGTGTCTTTTGGCTTACTTCCTGGACAAAAGTGCAGGTAGCAGAGTCATTCTATAATACTAAAAAAAGCACATATTGCATTCCAAGGGGTTATTTTACATGTAAACTGTCAAGGTCTGTGATTTATATAATTGGTAGAAATAATAAACTACATTTTCACTGCTGTAACCTACCTATATTTCTGTACTTTAGATGATTTGCCATACCTACGTTGCCCACTGCATACAGTGTTGAAATTGACTCCTGTTGCTTATGGTAAGTGACAGACATAAAGAGGAGCACAGCATGAAAACTTCTTTTTATAACTGTATTTTAAAATGCAAATCTGAATGTGACATGGAAAAAATAAACTGTTTAAAATATTAGGAAACACAGACAAAGCTCTAATGCCAAGTTTTATATTTTCTTACAGGTAAACAGTTATGTATATATTGTGTTAATGTAGGAAACCTATTACATTTTGTCTAGGCAGTGTATATTAGAGGATGTTGTGTCTCCATATCACATCTAATAGGGGTGATTCTAGAAGTGCTGGGAAAGCTTAAAGCAAGGTATATTCTCGGGGTTTATATGCAAATTATCATTCTTATCACCCGATAATCTTTCCAGTGTGTACTATTAAACCAGCTGAAACTGCATTTCATTGTTTGATTAGATTTTTAGGAACTACTAATTTTACACAACGGTGTACAGACACATGATCTTCCCTCAGACTGTACCTATTCATATTTCTGCATTGAGTCACCTTGAGCATGTCATTGCAGCAAAGATTTATCAGGACATTCTGTAAAATGATACACAGGAATCTATAGAGCACTGTTACTACATATGATAAAAGCTAGTGTGTACCAGGGAAAGAATGGGGCTAAAAACCATCTGGAAAATTGATAAAGAACCAGCACTAGAGTAAACGTATCTGTAAAACATGCTTTTATTTAATAATCCTAAAAATAAACAATAAAAAGAAAAAAATATCACCAAAAATTGAAAAAGTGATTAAAATAGCTGTAGCTATCCAGGAATGGATCATAAGGCAGTACAAATACAGTACTTGATACATATTATTTGTACTGTCTTATGATCCATGCCGCGACAGCTATAGAATTTTAATAACTTTTTTATTTTTTTTAATATTTTCATTTTCTTGTTTTTCCACAATCACTGCAAACATAATCTACACAGCACCTTTTTGAGGAGATTTTTAGGATTATTTAATAAAAGCATGTTTTACTAATCCCCAGTGATCTGCCAGCACACAGACTGGCAGGAGTTGCATAAGCTGCCTGGGACCTGGCTTTTAATGGAAACCCTTTTTAGCTGTCTCTAAGGTTTAGAGAGAGCTGGGGTTTCCATTCAGGTCACATGAATAAAGTCAGGGCCGTCATGAAAGCCCCAGCTTTTTCCATGCAGTCTGAACAGGGTATTATTTAAGCATGGTGAAGTTAAGAGAAAAGGGAGAATAACATTTTACGATAGATACAAATATGGCATGTAAATATTTTTCAATTTTGGTTTACTTTAGTTAATACTGGTTGAAATCATTCTTTTGATATAGTGCTACAGTGAATTCTAGATTTACAGAATGCTGGTAAAGGTAACCTGTGAACAAGTATTTTTGGTGTCCTCTAGAGGGGAATTTGTAACAATTTCATAGATTTACTATATACTATTTATTTTTATTTATATATTTGTGTATGTATAAGGGCGGGGGCTTATGGAATAGTTGTATGCTTATGTCAAATAACAGCCCTTTATTACCCTGATTGATGGATTACTGGAACTATCCACCAGTTGGCTACAATTTACTGTATGGGTGCCAGCTGGAATGCAGAAGAGATGCTCTGACTGTGTGACGTACACTACAAGTCACATTCTTTTACAAAGTATTTTTAAGAAATTTCTGTAATTTTTCTTTTAACTGTACATTTAACATCAATATACTGCTGTTTCTTTAAGGGTGTAAAGTTGAAACGATCAAGCTGAATGTTGATGCTGTGGATACTCACAGAGAGAAACCTGCCGTAAGTATACTATAGGGGAAAGAGGGGTAGCAGGACTGGGAGGGATTGTCAGGTGTGGGTGCTAAAAATTAATGATCTGAATTGTCATTCCATGGAGACGACATAGAAAGCCACATCTTAGGCCTCACTTATGAGTTATAAGTATTAAAGTTCAAATACAAAGCACCCAAGTAGTAAGATTATAGCTCCATGTATTTGGATTGACTTTCTCCACATTAATGATTTGTGCCTTTTCTGCAGTTAAAAATCCCTGACTCACATTTATTATTCTGGGAGATTCCACTACTGTTCTAGTAAACATGCTGCAATACACCATTTTGATTCAAATCCATCAGGGCACCTTTGATGTAAACCAAGCACCTATGCGAATGAGAAGAAACAGCTTTACACCTCTGTCCAGCGCTGATACAGTCAGACGCCCACGGAATTACAGTGTTGGGAGCCGACCTCTTAACCCAGTTGGCTTGGAAAGGTTCAACATGACCCAAGATGGGACTGACCATCCATTGAAACAAGTTAGTGTTTTTTTGTTTAATGAATACACTTGCAACTGTTATTGTTACTAGCATCTCGCCTACTGCTCGACTAGACTGATCGCATGTAATTTATAGTGGTGTGTTCTAAACACAGGAGTAGATATTAATTTCACAAAAATACTGTGCTACCGTGACATGTTAATGTATAATGTAATATATCTTAAATGTACTATTGCGTTTTTTAATTTCAATGACTTTTTTCCTTAGAATTAACTTGTTATAATCTTTATTTTTTTTTCTTATTTGTACATTACAGCGATCTTTGGAAAGCGCTTGCATGTAAGTAAAATAAACATTTTCAAATGTTATGAATAGAATGGTTTGTATCTTTCTACTTTAAAGGATCCACAATTATTTTGTGGCCGTTAATATTGCACTATTTGGTTAATAGATCCTTGTGAAGTTTTCCAGTATTTCAGAATTTTGAAAGCAAGAAAAAATGCAAACGTCCTTTTTCATATTTCATTTTTTTGTTTTTTTTTTTTTTTGTTTTTTTGTTTTTTTTTTTTTTTAATAATTTTTTTTTATTTTTTTTTATGTTATTATATATTTTTTTTTTTTTTTTTTTTTTTTTTTGTTTTTTTTTATAGGGGGGCGCCGGACACCAATGGCTGTGATGTCTTTAAATCTCTCTCTGCTGCCGTGTAAATGGAATTCAAAAAGTTTTTCTGGGCCATCCATTATGTACATTTGATTCTTGCATGCTAAAGGCTCCTCTACATGATACAGGCTATTCATCTGTCTCAAAATTTTTAAAGGGGGTTCTCTGAGTTGATCTAGGACTGCAAGCACCCTCTTTCTCTTTATAATTTGCTATAATGCAACTTGTTTCTTTTTCTTTGAACTTTCAAATTTCTCTTTATTTTTGAAGGGACAAGTGGTTACTGTGCTGTATTACATATACTTTTAATGTTTTATAAGATTTTTTTTTTTAACTTTATAACATTTAGTGGTGGCTTTCATCCTGCCAGAAAATATGCCTTGACCTATTTCCTATTATGTCAATTAATATACCTTACCTCTTTATTACTGTAGATTTTGGATCATTTCCACAATACCTAAAATTACTGAAAAGAATATTTGGCGTTTTTGTGTTTTGTTACAGTATTATTGTTTTAATGAAAACATACTTCAGAGATTACTCTGGAAAGTCTTTGTGTAGTTATTGTAAGTATATGTAGGTCTGTAACAACTTTGTGGGAATTGTATTTTTATCATAAGTGTTGATAACAACCATGCTAAATTTCAGATATTTATATATCTAGGTTTGTTTTTTCTCTTGGACTAGGTGACTCTTTGTTTGTCTGATTGATTTGGTCAAATGCATAAATGTGTTTGTACATTTAAACGTTTGCCACTGAATCGCCCTAAACGTGATGGATCCGTCTTAACAATGCATGGTGAGAAGTATGATCAAGGCATATATCTTTTTAAACCATTAGCAGCTGCTATACTTATAAAACAGTTTTCTGTCTGTTTTTTTATGTAACCCTTTTGTTTAAATGTCTTTCAATCTGGGTGAATTTGTTTGATAAAAGGTTTCCTGTCATTTCACCTCTAACATTTGATTTGTAAGAAATGGAAACACTCCTGTTTAAAGTAGACATTGACTTAGCTTGTAACACTGGGTACACACTCGTCCAGTTAGCGTCCAATTGACCACTGCCCGTCCTATTGGTCTGACATTGGATAAGTATGTTTCCTCGCACATCTGAGAGCACCCTTTGTGTGCGAGTTACAGGCGATCAGGATTCACCAACATGCGGTTTCAACTGCATGTTGAAACCACTATTCTATGCTGACGCATTAAATCTGTGGTATGAGGGCTCAGTTTGAATGGTTAAAAAAATCATTGAATAAAGGTCTACTGTAAAATTGGAATATTATAAAACATGGTTGTATCTCCATACGATTATATTCTGATCAGGTGTCAGATCTGAGAGGATTAGACAAGTGTTACACAGTTTAAGGGCCAAGTCCTTTTATAGTCCTGCTTCTAGTAGATTTTTTGTTTTCTGTACATCTTTCAGTTACACTCTAATTTATAGTCTTGTATATGTCCACACTAATGTCCACTTGTGGCCTTGATCAGATGTGCCATTTTCTTAGGTATATTTACTTATTTTGTACAGATTTATTTTTTTGTTAACCCTCTGAGAAACCATACCTGCTGTAATTATTCTGTTCACTTATGCACAAACTAACCATAATGAATGTCAGGTTTGCTTTCGTTATCTTATATTGTCAAAAGAACGCACAGTGTATAATTTTGTAATACTCGTATAGTAAGACTCATTCTTGGTCTTTTTTTTTTTTTCTCGAAGAAATGAAATATATCCCATGTACCTGTTTGACAGAGACCAGTGGTATAAGATTTCATGCGTGTATTATTTATAAAGGGGAAACGATGTGGGAAACGATGTGTGAAACTTTTTACAGGAGTAGAGACATGTTTTTCTAATTGTACATTAAGGGGTTTGTGTGTGGATTAAATGTAATTTATATCATATTAAATGGAAGCTCACAATATGTAGTCTTCTATTCAATATTCTGTTTGAAGTATTGTGTCATTCTGATAAGTATTCATTATATGTTCTTTTGAGTAAGCTTCATCTCCAGTTCATTGGGAACAATTGTCTCATGCAAAATAGTTACGTCGATGATTACTGCTAAACCTATAGTTCAGTCTAGAATAACTGTCTATAGCTGCCTTCTCTGCATGTAAAATAACCTATTCTTAATATCCCATGCTGTTTGTATGTATAGCTGTGTGTGTGTGTGTGTGTGTGTATATATATAGAGAGAGAGAGAGAGAGAGAGAGAGAGAGAGAGAGAGAGAGAGAGAGAGAGCTCAGTATGGGTTCTCTTCTTATGTGTTTAAAGATGTATCACTAGGGTTCATCATTGTTAATCTTGTCATACATCTGTTAACTAAGCCATATTGATTTTCTCAAATGTTTATCTTTTTATGCATTAAATATAAATTGTTCAAATTGTGATGACACTTACTTCACACAGATTATGCTGGTATCCTGGGTATTATGTGACTATAAAACATTGTTAAAAAAATGTTAAATTTAAGCAAAACAATACCCACACTCACAAGGAATTGTACCATTAAATGTCATTACCCAAACAGATCAGGTATTCTGTTTACGTGAAAGTACAGATGGTTTCTCCTACTGAAAAAATCATGGTATGTACTATACTTGTCTCTGAATTGTCATGTGATTTCTCTGAATAAAACTTAGCTTAGTTGAAATCGTTGATCTGTCTTTCTGTTTTCATTTTTTACATTTTATCCATTGCTCAGTGGAGTACTATTAATCTTGTTGAACTACCAACTTGGAAACTTTATTACTAGAGTGGCAGGAAACTTTTTTTCAGAGTACTTCAAATGTTTCTGGATAACATAATATTTTTATTCCTCTTTTGTACTATTTTGGTACTCCCTTTTTTTTTTAACAAAAGCATAGTACTTTAATAGACATCCTAACTAGAACTACATTTACAATAGATTTTATACCACGTTCAGATTACCACCCAAAAGCTGTGTATTACTGGCTTTTTGGTGGTTGTCTGAATGCTACAATAAAAAAAACAAAAACACGATTCCTGTGTTCTGATAGCCAGAAATCACATGTACATAATTATAACCTTTGCCAAAAAGCTCAAAATTGAGTTCAAGTGTTTCCACTGATCATCCTTGAAATTGTCCTACGGCTTAACTGGATCCTACCTGTGGTAAATTCAGTTGATTGGATGTGATTTGAAATGAAATACACCTTTTATAATACACCTCTATAATGTCCCACATGCATGTAAGAACACAAACCAAGCATGTAGTCAAAGGAATTGTCTGTAGACCTCAAACAATTGTCTACAGTCATAAATCTGGGGAAAAGTACAGAAAAATATCTGCTGCTGCTTCTTGAAGGCCTCTATGAGCACCATCACTCATCATCCATAAATGGAAGAAGTTCAGAACCACCTAAATTTAACTGTGTGGAAAAGTGTGGATTTGAGCTTACATTCTCCAGGATGTAAAATGAAACTGAGTACCTGAATCTGATTGGTTGCTATGGGGAACATCTCCACTTTTCCTATTCAGCAGCCCAACTGAAGGGCTGCAGCATGTTGTGTATGTGTAAAAGAGTACATATATAGAGTACAGCCAGAGAGGGTCAGATCATCTTGCACTAAAGTTGAACAATGATTAAAAACTATACTCCTACCTACCCAGGGGACTGAAGTGACTGACCCACAGAGAGACAGTTTGACAGCCATGGAGAGATCAGTAGATCTTCTGTAATGGTGAATATTAGAATTTGAAATATATATTATGTACACCATATTGGAACAGAATGCAAAATATGTATGCTGAAAAGGAAGTCAGGAAAATGCTGAAATAATTTGACTATTTCTTGATACTGTAATAAAGAAATATTAAGTGGAGCTGTAAAAATATGTAGCACATTGTTAATGTTAAAAATATAAAAATGTTTTGTTTTGAAAATATATACAAATTTTTTTTCCCAAGGCAAGAAAAATCCCGATTTATTTGTTTTTTTTCTCTTCAAATTTACAGTTATTGATTTAATTGATACTAAATTTATATGAAATACATTACAAAAACACCTAAAACTATCCATATTGAACATTGATATGACTAATATGGAGTGTATTGTTATTTATAGCATATTAACATGGAACAGTGTACTTTTGACATTGCAGAAAACACATTTTCATAATAACATTTTAAGGTTCACTTTAAGACCCCCTTATTTTAGTGATTTGTGAAAAAAAAATAATTCATATTATTACAGTATGGTTTTATGAGGTGGCCACTGGCTTATTCTTCATTGCTGACTCACATTTCTTGCACCAAATAATATCTTTTTGGGCCATAAGAAATCTTCTATATAGAAGACTAATACTGCTGCTCACGTTTACATGCACATTGTCTGCATCTGACATTTCACAGAGAAAAGTTTAATTGAAAAAAATATTTATATAAATAGCATAAGAAGGTTTGTACTTTTCCCAAACATGGATTGAAACCCATTACAATCCACATCTTTACAAAAGGTTTTAAGTTCTGGTTACTGAAACTTTTAGGAAAGAAATGGCTTATAATGGGTTTTAGATCTATGAGAACCAAGTAGTCACCTACAAGCTCGGAAAAATAATATAGGTTACTATTAAAGTTGCAGAGGAAGAATGGAGGACTTCATCAGACAATGTATTCTTCTTTCGGAGGCATTTAGAGATCAAGGGACCTGATTCAGAGTTTGTCCACAGAAACATGCACCTCTGAATAGCACACAGGGAAAAGGGGCATCCCTTCTTCAATCAGAGCCTGAACTTCAGCTGCGTCACTATGCACGTCTATTCCCAGTTGAAATAATGTGAATTTATTTTTAATATTTTAAACGCCACAAAACACATTGTAAATACAGTTTCTTATGCCTCCTCTCATGGCAGCTTACATACGGGTATTCCCTCCTAATTGGTGCTGACAGGAAAGGAAAGAAGACTCTGCAGTATATAATGACGTCACTCCCTGCCGACCATGTCTTCTTTCCTTTCCTTCGGTGCTGTGGACTGCAGACAGCTTACCTCCAGGCTCCGGGCTCCCTCCAGTCTTCCTCCATTCCGCCCGCTGCCGGCGCCGAACCAGGCAAGGCGATGACACAGCGAGCGTTCGGCTCCCGAGTG
>JABWIB010002667.1:6616-38364 GCA_016617825.1 Platyplectrum ornatum | reverse complement strand
TATGACAGAGAGTCTTATCCTGGGATGACCATTATTCAGTGTAATGAGGGTTCTGTACTGGCCTTTTATATCATGTTGGGTTACATGGGGTTTCTGGCAGCTGTAAGTTTCGCTCTGGCTTTCATGGTGAGGNCNTTACCGGACATCTTTAATGAAGCCAAATACATNACCTTCAGNATGNTGGTTTTCTNTAGTGTGTGGATCTGTGCCATACCGNCCTATCTGAGCAGTAAGGGGAAACACATGGTCACTGTAGAGATATTTGCAATTTTGGCTTCAGGTATAGGAATATTGAGCTGCATATTTTTCCCTAAATGTTATAATATTCTACTTAAACCTGGAATTAATGATAAGAAAATCTTCTTAGAGAGGTGTAGCTAGCTGATGTGGTTAGCATTAAATATTGTGTTACATATATATTCTAAAGTAAAACCTATACCATAATGCATAATGTATTATCAAAAATAAAATACAGTGTGTAACTGAGCTATTAATTGAATTGTTTATTTTTTTTCTTTTATATATTATCACATTGTAATTTTCTATACATGTAGGATTTTATGTGAATAAATCAGGAGAAGCAACTCAAAAATGATTGGAGTTGTTGGTCTGTAAATGCTAGAAGCTTGGAAATAAAATTCCAGAACTAATTGTAATTACGTCAAGCAATGGTATATATATTGGGAAAATTAAATTAAGCAATGGTCATTCCTGCTGGCCTCTCCATCTGCCAGAAAGAAGAAAAGTCCTTCTTTCTTGTCACCTCTCAATAAAGCATCAATAAGAAAACAATGGTTGATAAAGAGTTCTAGTTCAGTGGGTGCATTTGCTTGAGATAATTCATACTTGCTGTTTTCAGACAGTCCCTAATGATAAACTGACAACTGTTCCTCCGCATTCCATGAAGTACAGTGGACCAATCTTCGGAAATCTGCTCTATATTCCACTACTGAGCGCCTCCCGTGACGTAATTTTAATAACATATTCTCAACAGTATCTTTATGGTTTGGATCATAAAATATCTGTCTCATTACCTTAAGGAAGTCATCAAACTTCCCTAATATTGGATTAGAAGTCTCGATATAAGGAGAAGCCCATGCCAGAGCAGTGTCCTTAAGTAATAAAAGGGATGCATATGGCTTTTGACATTTCAGACTGGAAATGGGACTCATAAAGTAGAAAATGCATCTTAAACTGATTAATAAAATGGTGTACCCTCCAAACCGAGCTGGAGGAAGAGGAAGAGCAGCAACGGATGTTGATACTGCAGGCATTTGTGGTGCACACTATCAGCAATACGGTTTTCATGAAATTCTAATTAGAAATTCCTAAAAGCCATTATGGGCATGTCTGGCCTTTTGTGAGGCAATCTGAATCTCTTGCTGAACTTGTGATTCGAGAACTGTCCTTCAAATAATTCAGTTCTGACTGGCATTCTACTAGCATAGTGGTTAAGCTTGCCACGCTTAATAGGTATCTCATTGGCGGCCTCCATTGCAAGGATTGAGTATCTTGTAACAATACTGGTGCAGTTGTCTGAAGTCTTATGGGCGAGTAGAAGTTCAGGTGATCAAGTGGTCAGAAGTTTGGTGGTTCAGGATACAGGATGGTTGAAGTAACAATCAGGAGGTCTTGACAAGTGTCAGTAGCTGAGCACACAGACTACTCAAGCAAGGTTAGGTTCAGGAAGTGGCTATTTATAGGCCCAAACAGGAATCAGGAAACAGGATCCAAGATGGCTTCTCCATAAAACCATACTAGCCATCTTGGGAAAGGGCAAGTTCAAGGGCAAACTACCAATACAGATACCCCTAGTGTCTGGAGGTGCAAATATCAGGACATCAGGACAACAGCAAGGAGTGGACTGACCCAGAGTATGCATGAATCTATCGATACCCTTGCTGGATCAGTGTTTAGCAGACCAATGGTCAGATCTCACAGGAAAGAGAGGCCAAAGAGGGTTCAGAGGAGAGGGATCTTGGGTCTGAGTGTGAGCGGCAGCACCCTTGTCCCAGGCCCAAAGGGTGACACAAACAGTAGGAGTATCATAAGCTGAGGCGGTCTAGAATTCTTGGGTAGCCACAGGAGGTAATCGACCATGGAAGAAGATAATAGGCCATTCTCAATATCTACCAATATTTTAAGATCTGGCTTGGTATGCCAATTAACCACATGGCTTAGCTGCGCCACTTCGTAGTAAGACCACAGCATCGGCAGTCCCAGTCCCCCCTCAGCTGCAGGTTTAGCCAGCAAACCGAGGGAGCAGGTTAAATTTGATTACATTGACACACCATATCCATGAGCTATACAGGGGTAACTGTAATGGGTTTCAAGCAAAAAAATGTCAGAAGAGACAGAAGCAATAGCGTGAAACATTACTGAACCTTTTTGAGGGGTATGTAAGCAAAGAGAGCAAAATGGCTGGTAGACAGGGAGTCAGCAAAAAGTAAAATAAACAAAGGTAGATGGCAGTATAGCTGCAGACAGTGCTCCATGGAGTGCCCCACTCGCAAACTCCAGAGACAGGTGAACTGTCCATCAATAGTATCCGGTAGAATCCGGTAGCAATAGCAGGAGCCACAGGTAATGATGCAGAGAAGGTGCGGTTGGAAGAAACAGCCACAGGGGGCACACTATATCAGGAGAGTGCAGGTCAGCAATATTAAGTCAGGGCCCCAGTTGGAAGCAAAGACCAGCAGTAGCAAGGCAGGGTACAATCCAGCCACAGAGAGAGCCACTAAGGCAGCCTCCCCTGGGAACAGAATACACCAGGAGGGAGCCCAGTTCCCAGTTATCAGTGAAGTAGGCAGCTGCAGAAGTTGACAGAGGAGCTGCACTGGGGCCTAGGAGACCCACCAGCCAGGAACCCAAGCCTGCAAATGGAAAGGCACATTGGGCAGGAGCAGTATGTCCTAGGGGCACAGGAGGAGCCAGCCAACAAAAGAGGTGTAGAGAGGCTCAAGGGACCGCCTGGCCAGAGCTGCAGCACCTACCACGACATAAGAGGAAAAGGCACCAGTCGCAGTAGTGCTGGACTCCCTGCCTGCTCCGACCAGGGAGCCAAAGTTGAGGCCAGGAAGGCAAGGGTGAGTCCCAGGGGCCTGGTTGGTGGAGGCAGAACCACTGTTGAATTTGTGAGCCCCGCTGGAGAAAGCCACATCATTGCGCCCTTCACTGCCGCCAAGGACTGCTGTCAGGGGAGGCACACAGGCAAAACAAGATCTGAAAGCGCACACACAGCCCTGGGATATAAAACTAATCCGCCAGGCAGCTAACAGAGTTCTGTCAAGACACAGCAGCACAGGATGAGCACCAGACCTGTTCCCTTCCCTATCTTTTGATTGGGATCTTTTTTTGGAATAAATTAAATGTTGACGATTAGTTTTCTCTGCTGACAAGAATGAGCTAGATTAAAGATTAGAATTATAGCCTCTATTGTTGAACCTATCTGTAAGTTCATGGGATCTCTTTAAGAAAGTTTCTGTTGTTGAACAGTTACAACACATTCTCAATATTTGTGAGTGTGACAGGGTCACGGGATTTGTTTGGGAAGGGAGGTATGTTTCTCCAAGGCTGCTGGCCTGCACATTTTAAAACCTCAACGAAGATGTTTGTTTGCTGTTGGGAAATGTCTTTCCCAAAAGTATTTTCGGCTGGTGGTAATAGCCGGCATAGGGTTCCTTGAGGCGGATGGTAGGGAGAGAGGGAGAGAGGGAGAGAGAGAGGGAGGGCCCACCATCCATCATCCACAAGCCAGTCCTGGTCTTGAAGCCTGGGTAGGCCTAATCAGGTGTGCACCTGTGCAGTCCCATTAATTGGTGTGTGATAGGTGTGTGCTGGGTCTCACTTTGTATTCACTATCCTGGGGGAGGATTGTACAGACTGTGTGGGAGAGACCCTGGATACATCTGACTGCTGGTGCCTTGATCCTGGTTTGTGTTTTTGTTTTTAGTGATAGTTAGAAAGACTCATGTTTAGTGCCCAGATGGGCTAGGATTTTGATTTTGTTTTTTTATTGTGTGGAATAAAACTGGCTGAGGCCAGTTGAACCAAAAAGCTGCTGTTTGTCTCCAACTTACTGCTGGAAATCCCCTCCCGCTCACAAGTATCATCAAGTATAGGGCTGTCATGTCCCATGTATATTGTATTTCATATACTGTTATGTTTCTGTTCTGCTAATATTGTAAAGCTATGCATTTTGTCCCTTCTGCTTCCCTGTAGCAAGGCTCTCATGTATAACTCCTCCCTACTTCCTCCTTATGGCTCATTGTCTGTCTGCCATTTTAGCTTGTAGTTGGTTTCTGTTAAGCTTGGCAAAAGCATCATCTTTTCACCTGCTGTTTTGTGCATAAATACAAGAATTTCTGTTAGAAATCAAACTTTCTCCTGGATTCTTCACACATGCCTCTTCTGCTGTGTGACAGCCTCAGAAGCCTTACACTTACAGCCTTTTTATTGCGTCAGAATACTGTCTACTGTGTCATCCAAAATAAAAATAAAATAAAGTCACATTATAAAGCATGGCTAACATGATTGTGTTACATGGTGAAATGTAAATTTTTATTAAAAACAACCAAGTATACTGGGCCAAATAAACACACTACAGTTTACACATTTCTACCAAACAGTCTCTTGCATAATTGACATGTGCATAAAGTCCAAAGTTATTACTCAACCACTTGTCTCTCTGCTTTCTAATATTTGTGCCAAATATACGCATCATGACTAGACCCTGGATATTTGGCCACAACACTCAGGATTTGGAGAGATGCATCACATACCACCATTGCGTTCATGCAAGTAAACCGCTTACGGTTTACTTAAATAGAAACATAGAAACATAGAAAGTGACGGCAGATAAGAAAAACCAAAAAGCAGATAAAAAAATCCGCTAACTCAGGAGCGCTTCTTATTTGGAGGATAGAGACAATTTGCAACAAAACGTAATTCACAATATGAAATTTATTATACAATATAAATAATAAAACTATAAATATACAGTATAAAACTGAGCGCACCAAGAAAAAAATAAAAAATTCCAGAATAAATTGCACCAATAGAGGGATTTCTTACAATAGTAATGTATTAAAACATGGGAGTCCCGCAAACACTTGATTTAGCAGTCAACTCCAAAGTGAAGAACATATAATTATATTCTATTCGGCTTAGGTGAAAAGCTTCAAAAGAACAGTTAGATGGTATATCCAAAATGGTATCTCAAACTTGCTCTTATACGTTACTCACAACGTAGTTGGTGTGGCTTATTCAGGGAGACAATGACCCAAACTCCTTATTCTGGCGGATGGTGTATAATTTATTCCCAGAAGAGATGGGGAGAATGTGTTGCAATTAATTAAATCTCACCCACGTCGTATAACCGGCTCTACAGGAGGCTCCGCTGTAAATAGATGTGTGTGTTCAGCCCCGGCTATTAACGGTGATCGCTAACAGAAGTTAGCACACTGCAACCCCGGGCGTCCCCAGGGGAGTGCTTAGCCGGATGGTTGATAACGCACATATCCTGGAGCAGGAGAAGATTCAAACTCAGGGAGGAGTGTCAATATCTTAATAGTAACAGTGCAGGATACAAAGTGCTGGAGGTTTAAAAGTCCTGGTGCGTTCTGGCTGACGCGTTTCGTCTGCACTCCAAACTTTTTCAAAGCCAGGCGTGGCTTTGAAAAAGTTTGCGATCACTGTTAATAGCCGGGGCTGAACACAGACATCTATTTACAGCGCAACCTCCTGTAGAGCCGGTTATACGATGTGGGTGAGATCTAATTAATTGTAACACATTCTCCCCATCTCTTTTGGGAATAAATTATACACCATCTTCCAGAATAAGGAGTTTGGGTCATTGTCTCCTTGAATAAGCCACACCATCTACGTTGTGAGTAACGTATAAGAGCAAGTTTGAGATACAATTTTGGATACACCATCTAACTGTTCTTTTGAAGCTTTTCACCTACACCTATAGAATATAATTATATGTTCTTCACTTTGGAGTTGACTGCTAAATCAAGTGTTTGCGGGACTCCCGTGTTTTAATACATTACTATTGTGAGAAATCCCTTTATTGGTGCAATTTATTCTGGAATTTTTTATTTTTTTCTTGGTGCGCTCAGTTTTATACTGTATATTTATAGTTTTATTCTTTATATTGTATAATAAATTTCATCTTTTGAATTACGTTTTGTTGCAAATTGTCTCTATCCTCCAAATAAGAAGCGCTCCTGAGTTAGCGGATTTTTTTATCTGCTTTTTGGTTTTTCTTATATAGTTATTTTGTGGGAGTAACACACCCACATTCTCAGTGAGCTGCAACTCCATATAAAGTTGTCTGTGGTGTGTCTTGGAACGCTCGTCCATTTGAGAATTTATATGACGGCAGATAAGAGCCACATGGCCCATCCAGTCTGCCCATTGTTCCTACTCCCACGAACAACAATGGGAATATATGTACCATTCACAACCCAGAAGGTACCAGACGCACAGAACTGTAACACCGCCAAAAGTTTTGTCAGCGGTGGAATTGCTATGTGGATGTGTATTTGTGATTCAAGGTCACTTTGCACTATACTCTAAGTGTCCAGGATGAGCTAAGGTGGCAGACGGAAACGCCTGTGCACCTCAGTATCACACATCCCAAAGTGTGAGATGCGTGTACGGTAGAATCTTTCCCGGACGGGCCTGCGGCGGCGACGTTATTCGGGTTCCACAGGGGTCACTCTCCGAGAGGCGGACGCTGAGCGCCTTGCACAGTTGATAAAATCTAAGTGAAAACAAGGATTAAAAGGACAACTGTTTAAGTTATAAAATACACAACACTCCCAATCCAAGGGAAGGAAGGTGCACCAGGCATCAATGTAAAAACTATTGAAACGTTATTATAGAAAAATATACCCAGGGTGCTGACTTGGTGTAAGAGAAAACTTGAATACACACATACCACATAAAAACCGCTGATATCTGAAAGGATACACCTTAAATAAGTCGCACACCTGGTTTGTTCAAAGAGCGCTAAAATCAGTTCATCAAAAATGGAAATTTATTTGACACCACTAAAAAAAGAAAAAAGTGCTAGTGCAATCAATGTGCAAATATAATATATAAAAAACTGTAATACACAGTCTGTAGGCGAAAATTATTTCGATATATAAATACAGAGAACGGCTCCGGGAGAGGGAGGTACCCTTACGCTTCAGTCCAAATAACTCTATCCCTAAAATGTCCAAAGATAAAAGTCCAGGAACAAATCTCACCCTTCCTGACAACAGCCTCTGAAGAAAACCTCCTCTCATCCCACGAGTCTTCTCTTGTGCAGCGTCATCTCCTCCGTATGCTTGTGGGATAATATATGCTGTCAATTGCTGATTCTACTCATTGGGAGCTTGTGTGGAAATGTGTATAAAATACATGGAAAACAAACGCACCACATGCAAACTTGTCACTAATACATACAATTTCCTCTTCAAGGATACTCATGGTTGTTTGCAGTTTGTTGCACTTGCTTGTTGTCTCTATACATGCAAAAGTGTGACACAAAAAGGAAGTTTACAATGTGAAAAATGTACAAAGAAATTCATTTAACTTACATAGACACAACAAAATTACTTACAGTCATATGGAAATAGTGTTAAACATTATGCACTGTTCCACACAATTATGACTAAACAAAGTAACTTTACATAAAATATACTGGCACGCCCATTAGCAGTCGCTAATGAGCGCCTGATTAGCGTGCAATTCATGCACTGCATGCGCAGTGCGAAAAAAGGCAGGAAACGGCACGCACAGCACCCACATTCAGCCGCAATGCACAACTCAGGATCAGCTCCCATATCGTCAGAACAGAATGAGTCCCTTAACTCCACCATCCAGGAAGAGGAGGTCTCCAATGCCACATGCTCCCATCTAAGGGAGTCAAATGACTTACCAATCACGCATACCCTGGCTATCCATCAAGTGCTACACTATGCTCGCTCAGAGACTGCCCACTTCACGGACAATGACTGACGAAACGACCTAGACAGGATGCTCTCTAACCCACCAAGGGAACAGGGAATAATTTCCCAGCATTATGCTGAACAGCGAGACACTTTGGAACACTCTTCCATCCCCGGAGGGATGTCTCAATGGCTAAATCTATTCCCATCCCTCAAACCTGACGACCTCCTTACTAACCTGTCATTCATCACTACGGCCCTCAAAGGCAATACCTATAAGCAGATGTTACTCAACATTTACCATAGGGGTTACCTTTCACCGGACCAAAGATATGTAATGGGCTTAATAGACACATACCACTGCTCAAAATGCGACGCACATAGGGCTACACTACTACACTGCTTCTGGGACAGCCCCCTTATCTGATGCTTTTGGAAACAGGTACATTTGTTCTCCACTACCCACCTCTTAGATGCACTCCCCTTCACCCCTGAATGGGCAATACTAGGCTTTCTTGACCCGTCATTCAGATATGATAAGCTCTTCAAGAAAATGACGGTTATAGTGTCGGCGGTGGCTCGCAAATGTGTCCTCCGGGATCCTGCCCCGGCCTACTTATATAGTCCCATTTAAAGAAAAACTATACCTTGCCTTCCGGATGGACTGGCTGGAAACCACTCACCTCAAAGAATCGCCAGATCCTTCGCTATTTCCAAGCGATAACGCACACTTCTAGCGGATCACCCTATTCAAAACATGCATACCTAGTTGACCTAATGATGTGATTCTGGGCTTTGTGACTTGTTATCCTCAGGGCCGCCATCAGGGGGGGGACAGCCGGGCCTACTGTCCCGGGCCCGGCCGTCCCTCCAACCCCCCAGCAGTGGCCCGGCACCCTGTACTGGGCGCCGGCCACTGCCGGCAGCCAGCATAACATCACATAGATGCCATATTTGGCGTCTATGTGCCTTTAAAAAGGCCCGGCGGCCTCCGCAGTGACGTCATGACGTCACGGCGTCCTGTCATTTTGTGGGGGGCCCGGCCACCCGGAGTCCCAGGCCCGGCCGTTCATGACGGCGGCCCTGGTTATCCTTATATATACCTATTGTTCCTCAGTCTCTCTGTGATTGAAATGTAGCAATAAAATGGTACATTTCTTCAATAAAAAAAGGTTTGAAAAAAACCCTCAAAGAAAAGTACATTTAAAAGATTTAGTTCCATGAATTACTTTGTATCTTGTTGTAAAACTCGCAACTTTGAAACAAAATTACCCATAGATACATTTATCGGTGTATTTGAAATGTGTACAATTATATACAAGATATAAATGTGAGATGGTCCCTGTTTGCTAATTCTATTTTGCTGCATGTTGTAAGTATAACTTCTATATTTTCTTTTCAAAGTAAAAGAATAAACCAGATAACATATAAAAACCTCTCCCTGTCTCATCTCTACCAGAACACTGATCATCAATGTTCCATGTTCCATTCTGCTGTCATTGCTCTCTACTGGGAGAAAATACAATCTCCAATGTGTCAGAGATTCAGCATCATTCTATCTGCATTATTACTGATGTGATGGGTTCTTGAGAAAATGTTTGCCTGATAAGCCTCAGATAATTTTTAAAAAGAGTAAGAATTTAAAAAACTTTCTTGCCCCAAGTCTTCTCCCAAGTATAACAACTAAAAAAGAGAAAATAGCGACCAAGTGGTTTCCAGAAAAACCTTGTGGGAATTTTAAATGTAACAAAACAAGATGTCTCACATGTAACCATATGAAGAATAAACAAACACAGATTATTTCATTTATNAATAAGAAAATATATACAATTAGGCATTTTATTAACTGTGACTCTACTTTTGTAGTGTATGTGCTTCAGTGTGGGTGTGGTCTCCAATATGTTGGACGGACCACGCGTCCTCTGAAGGACAGATTTCGGGAACATAGGAGACTAATTTTAAATAAGTCTGAAAAACACAGCGTCCCCCGCCACTTCAATGAGAAACATGATTCTAAGGCGGATAGTCTAACAGTCATTGGTGTGGAATGTATTGAACCAACAATAAGGGGTGGTGACCGTTTTACCAAATTATGCAAGAGAGAGACGGAATGGATTCTTCGTCTACAAAGTTTAAGTCCAGAGGGTTTAAATGAAGCCCTTGATTTTATGGATAATTAAAAAGGTTTCCAATATGTTTCTAATATGTGGTTTATGGGTTTTATTGATTATATGAAACATGNTGTTTGTAATCTATACCTGGGATAAAGATATAAATTAAATTAAAGTATAGTTGTTTTCCTCCATTTTGTTTAATCTAATAATAATATAAAGATATGTATTTATTGTAATGATTATGTTTNATTGGTGTTGATATTTTTCCTCCATTTCACTAGCAACAAAAATATGAAATTTAACATAAATCTGGTTTTTTTGGTATGACAAAATGCAGATTTGAAACCTGGAATTTATGATAAAAATAATTACTTAGGGTCCTTGTAAAAGGGAAGGAGAAAAAATCCNTAATTAGCGAGTGAAGAAAGTAAACAGTATACCTTGGAAAGAAAAGGGTTAATTATAATGCATGTAACAACGTAGGTGTGCCTAAAGGAACACACCCCCCCTCGCTGATTGGAGAATTGTTCTTTTAAAAATCCCCTCCATGNGACCATACAATGTGGCTTTGAGAAAGTTCGCTGGGTCCGAACGAAACGCGTCAGCCGGTTTCAATAACAGCACGAGAAGCTAAACGATTTGCACACTCCATCTGACCGGAACGGCCGCTGAATCCCCATTGCTAACCTGCACCTGAAGTNATACGGGGAGAGGTGCTCGCAGTCTGACGGACCACGGGGACGCCCAAGGTACGTAGTCTAGCGGCATAGCCGCTGAGACTCCAGACTGCTTGAGCCCTCTAGGAAATCTTCAGCTAAGACCGTTTGGAGCCATTAAAGCTAAGGTATAGCTGCTTGGACTAAAGAGTCTCTTGTTTAACATCAGTGATATTTAACAAAGCCTGCTGTTATCATCTCTTCTACGGCTTAACCCTGTAAACGGGTTATATCTTCTTTTTCTACTTCAGAAAATAACTAACATCAAAAAACCCCCAATAAAGGGTGGAGTTTGTGCCGTAACGCATTAAAGATCAGCTATTGTGGGGAGGTGTGTGTAAATANATCTGCACATTCAAGTGTTTTGTTCTTTGTCACATGTGACTATGCCTAAGATTTAATATCATATGCAAGCTTTGTACCCTCGTTTTTCTATATAGTTGGGTAACATATGCTACAATAAGCGTGCGTCGTTATAATCTGTTTTATTATCATATCTTTCGTGTGTGGTTATGTACAAGTATTTAATTTTATTTTTGGTGTATTTTATAGTAATAAATTAATATTTTACTTTAATATTTTGTTGCTAGTTTTTTCTTTGAACCACATAGCGCTCCTATCAAAAATAGGTTTTTAAGAGCCTATTACTTGNTTTGTTGTTTCCAATTTTTCTGTGGCGGTGACAGATCCACAAGATAGTGAGCTGCTCTTGTGTTTCTTGTTCTTTTTCTTTGGTTTGTTCTTTCTCAGGCAGCTCGTCATACTTTTGTGGTTGCATTATTACTGAGACTCTTCTGGTTCTTGGTCCTGTGCGTTCCCTTCTGTAAATCTGCTGCTCCAGACTCTGCTCCTGGATGTCACCTTAAAATGCTGGATTATGAGTTTGACTACACAACTCACACAGAAGGAGACATAATCATAGGAGGAATATTTACTGTCCATTCTGAGGTTAAACAAATCATCTATGAGAATTTTTACTACATCCACAACTTGTGTGTTTGGTGAGTTTGTTAACTATTTTTTTTTATAAATTATGAATGAATGAAGCAGATTCAATTACCTAAGTAAGTGTAGGAAATGGAAAATGTTTTTTTGCTGCTGTTTGTTTTTTTTAAAATACATTTTACATTATCCCTGTCTGTTAATATAAGAGACAGGCACAGTGACAGTGCAGGGAAACTGACAGATGCTTTTACAGACAGCGTACAGACGTCCTTGCTCTTTCTATGGTGGACAGTGAAACATGCAAAAAACTATAGGGGTGAACATGCACAAGCATCTACTAGACCATCCCTCGGTGCACACTGTGTAAAGTATAACTTTTAATAGTTATATTTTGGGACTATAATATTATAGTCCCAAGCGAAAGTGAAGAAAAATTATTGTAATAAACTACCAAAACATACTGCCCCTAATATGTATAATATTACAGGACTGTGAATTCACACATGTAAGCTTATAAAATGGTGCTAATATTTATCTTCCCAAAATTGGGAGCTGGAAAGTAAATCATAGCACCAAGAGCACCAAACTTGTACAAATAGATAGAGACAAAGCACTGGGTCTGTAGAGCTAACTTAGCAGAGAGAGCAACAAGTACAAAAATAGATCAGACAATCCACTCTCTGCATTCATTATTGTAAACCAGGGTGCAACAGGTAAGATTTTAGTAAGGCTTTTGACCCAGTGCCTCATCGCAAACTGTTAAACAAACTAGATACGATCTTGGTTATAGAATAGACAACTAGTTGTAGTAAATGGAATCCATTCAGGGAATGGTCATTTTATCAGAGGAGTCCCTTAGTGATCTGTACTTGGACCTGTGCTATTTAATATTGGCGACATTACACATGATATTCAGGGAAAAATATGCCTTTTAGCAGATGACATTATCTCTGCCTAATACTCAAAAACAGGCCTCCCAACTCCTTATATAGAGACATGAATACACATACTCCCCAATTCCTAATATGAGAAAAAGACACACACTGTCCAGCTCCTAATACAAAACACCGACTTCCCAACTGCTAATATACAGATACACTGACACAGACTTCCTCACTCCTAATATACAGATATACAGATACGCAGACAAAGATCCCCCAATCCTAACATAGTAACATATTTATATCTGGATACCTAATTTGCATTGTTTCCTTAAGCAAAGACCTTTCCTGATGTTATAAAGATAAGGCTAAAAAGAAAAGCATAATCTAGGTAGAAGAGTATAAAAAGCTATGCATGTCGATTTTATTAATATTTTGTTCAAATTACATGCAAAAAGACTAGGTTTTCATGTTAGCCCTAAATGTATAAGGGAGAAAAGACACTCCACTCAAACAGTGCTTGATAGGATAAGTTGATAAGTTCAAGCTGCATAGAAGTAGGGGGTTTTAGATTCTCACCAAAAAATACAATTATTAACAAAATAATTATGCGCTAAAAAAAAACAATATAAAATAATTCCCAGAATGGATGAAATTAGAGATTTTCACTGATGCCCGTGTTTTGGTTTTGTATCTGCATTAACTTCGTGTTTTGGTTTTGCCAAAACCGCCCCGACGTGTTTGGTTTGGTTTTGGTTCTGTATTTTTTGCAAAAATTGCTTAAAAATGTTAAAATCACATAATTTGGCTCTGTATTGTTCCTGTATTATTATTAACCCCATTAACAATAATTCCCATTAAATTCTAGTCAATTTTGAGCACCTCACTTCTAACAATGTTATTTTCATACAAACGCTGCAATAGGCTGGCTTTTTACTTACTACTACTAAGCAACAGATCAGCAACACAGACAACACACTGCATTTTATAGCACATCTGAGAAACATTTCCAAACAGCAGCAGCAGCAAACAACTAAATTAGTGTAAGATTGAATTGTCTTTGGACCCCCCCGACCCACCCATACGTTACATAGGACAAGTTTAACAAACCAAGGACTTCAGCGACAAGGGGGTATATTTACTAAGCCATGAGATTGGAAAGTGGAGATGTTGCCCATGGCAACCAGTCAGATTCAAGTTCACATTCTCCAGTGTGTAAAATGAAACTGAAAGCTTAAATTTGATTGGTTGCCATGGGCAACATCTCCACTTTCCAATCTCACTGCAAACTCGCGACTAAGTAAATATACCCCAAGGACTGCCACTTTTGTGGCTGAAGTCCTTGGTTTGTTTGGGCCCCCACACAAAAAGGTACAAATGGGTATAAATATATCCATATAAATCCTTTGAAGGAAAATTAAGATATCCATTTACTCAATTATATCCTTTTGAGCTCCAAATAACATCGGAATTGTGTTATAATGTTTTAATACATTTGAACTGTTCTCCTGAAGACATCACATTGCTCTGGTGGCTCATAAGTAATCTTATATAGAAACAACAGGGATTCTCAATATTTTTTTTCCAGAAACCTTCTTCCTTGGCGGCTGCCATTTATTCTGGTACTCTATAAGTTACAGCAAATATTGATTCTGTGTGGATGAATGTGGAATGACCCTATTTTATAATTTCTATTTCCTTGATGACAATAGAATTTATGTTTTTAATTTTTTAGCACAAACACACACACACACACACACACACAGCAGTGAGGTGCGCAAAACACCTATCTCAACGTCTGAAGACGTTGCTTTTTCCAGCAAATGATGTTTTTAGTTTTTTTAGCACACACACAGCAGTGAGGTGCGCAACACCACAATCTCAGTTTAATATCTGAAGACGTTGCTTTTTCCAGCAAATTATGTTTTTATTTTTTTAGCACACACACAGCAGTGAGGTGCGCAACACGCCAATCTCAGTTTAATATCTGATAAAGTTGCTTTTTCCAGCAAATTATGTTTTTATTTTTTAGCACATACACACACAGCAGTGAGGTGCGCAACACGCCAGTCTGAGTTTAATATCTGACGACGTTGCTCTTTTCAGCAAATGATGTTTTTATTTTTTAGCACACACACACACAGCAGTGAGGTGCGCAACACGCCAATCTCAGTTTAATAACTAGAACACTGGTTTTTCCAGCAAAATATGTGTTTCATTTTTAAGTGCACACAGAGCGGTGAGGTGCGCCAAACACCAATCTGAGTTTAATTAAAGTAATTAAAGTAATTCATTAATCAATTAATCAATCTGGATCAAACTTGAGTATATAAATAGACCAGTAACTATAGTGTAGAGACAAGGCAACCACTGGCAAGTTTGGAAACCACTGGCAAGCTTGGGCAGATCATTTGGGCAGAGCACACTGTCTTTCACACACCAACAGATCAGGATGTTAATTTCTGACAAGGTTCCGGGCTGTGCTGAAAACTCTTTCTGAGTACACACTGGAGGGTGGGCAGCTTAGGTACAAAGTGAGTGTGTACGTGCATCTCCAAATTGCCTTTTTTCCCTCCCAGTAAGTAAAGGGACTGTCTGACATGTCTATGTGTACAGTGTCATTAAAATAATAATTCTTTAAGACCTGACCAGATATCAAAAATTTGTGCTGACTTATCTGCATCACTAGGTCTCTTAGGAAAGATAAGTTTTTTCTAGCAGCAGCTGCATGAGAATGTGAAGGAGGAGATGTTGCCGGGTCATGTGCTACTTGAGCTTTCAACTTGCTCACCAGGAGCTCCATACATTTCCTGAGATCATGGTCATCCGGAAAGAAAGATATGGCGTAGCTCTTAAACCGCGGATCAAGCACAGTAGCCAAAATGTAGACTTCAGATTTTAAGATGCTTACAACTCTTGGATCCTTGTGAAACAAATTTAGTATTTTATCTGCAAGACCAATGAACTTCAAAGAACTTCCTTCTTTCAGCTCCTCCTTCACTTTCTCAAGCGATTTTTCCAAAAGCCTAATAAGGGGAATGACTTGGCNCAAGCTACTAGTGTCTGAACTGACTTCACAGGTAAGTACTTCAAATGGTTTCAGCACCTTGCACAACACCGAAAACAGTCTCCACTTTGCCAATGTCATGGGTTGTGGAGTAAGCGTGGATGGCTTTTTTGCTGTTCCTCCATCCTTTGAAGCATATAAAGGGTGGCATTCCACCTTGTTACAACCTCTTGCTTTAATAGGTGACAAGGCAAATTTAATTCTTCTTGCAGCTGCTGCAATCTCCTACAAGCTGTTGCAGAATGGCGAAAATGCCCCGAAATTTTTCAGGACACAGACAGAATCTCCTGGACATCCCTGTTCTTTCTAAAAAATTTTTGTACTACCAAATTAATTGTGTGAGTAAAACATGGAATGTGATGGAATTCACCCTCCTGTAATGTTCTTACAATATTAGTGGTGTTATCAGAAATGACAAATCCTGAGGAGAGTCCTAGCGGGATAAGCCATGTCGCAATGACATCCCTTAGTTTTTGAAGCAGGTTTTCAGAGGTATGCCTCTTGTTGAAGCCGGTGATGCACAGGGTATCATGTTTTTGCAAGATCTGGATCTGTTTTTGGTTACATCCCGCTGCTGTTGCTGCCGCCAAAGGTGATTTACCCACACAGTGTGCTGTCACTGTCATTTAATCTTTGGTTTGGCCAGTTCCACTTGTCCAGATATCTATTGTTAAATGTACAGTCGGAATAATGGCATTTTTTAGAGCAAAAATTAGGGTTTTTTAAATTTCCTGGTACAGTTGAGGAATTGCTTGTCTTGTAAAATCGTGTCGAGATGGAATCTGATAACGTGGACACAGCACCTCAATTAACTGTTTAAAACCTGCTNCATTAATGGCAGAGATTGGACGCAAATCTAACACAATCATAATCGCCAGTGCGCCTGTAATCTGCTGTGAGACTGCTTCCTCTTTCAAAAGATTGCTTAACAGTCAATTGTCGTTTTATACTGTTAGTAATCTTCTGTTTCTGGGACGAAGATCCACCCCCGGCAGCAGAAGCAGCAGAAGAAACACTCTTCTGACTCGGAATCCTGGATAGAGGAGCAGTCTGGGTTTAATAGCTAAACACTGTTTTTTCCAGCAAAATATTTTTACATTTTTTAGCAAACACACAGCAGTGAGGTGCATAAAACAGAAATCTGAGTTTAATAACTAGAACAGTTTTTCCAGCAAAATATGTTTTGAATTTTTAAACACACACACACAGCAGTGAGGTGCATAAAACGGCAATCTGAGTTTAATAGCTAGAACAGTTTTTCCAACAAAATATGTTTTTAATTTTTAAACAAGCACACACAAAGCAGTGAGGTGCGTAACACAGCAATCTGAGTTTAATAACTAGAACACTGTTTTTCCAGCAAAATATATTTTTAATTAAAAAAAAAACACACACAACAGTGAGCTGCGTAACACAGCAATCTGCGTTTAATAACTAGAACACTGGTTTTAACAGCAAAAGATTATGGGCTGGATTCAGCTTTTCTTTCTCATGACTTACACCCATGAGTTACACTCTCATGGGTAAAACCATGATGAATTGCAGGGGGGGGGGGGTAAAATGAATGTCAGTGTTTGCATGCAAAGAGAATACTTTATTGTTGCATGTTGCACACAGATACTGACCAGTGTTACTGTTACACTGTTATCAGACTAGGACTAGGAAACTTCATCTCTCACCTGTAATACTGATTGCAATTAATTCAATTTACCTCCCCTGCTATTCAACATGGTTTTGCCCATGAGAGTGTAACTCATGAGTGTAAGTCATGAGAGTGAAAAGCTGAATCTGGCCCTATTTCATTTTTTAGCACACACACAGCAGTGAGGTGCGTAACATGACAATCTGCGTTTAATAACTAGAACACTAGTTTTAACCACAAAATATTTTTTTATTTTTTAGCACACACACAGCAGTGAGGTGTGTAACATGAACATCTGAGTTTAAAAGCTAGAACACTGGTTTGTCCAGCAAAAGATTTTTTTTTTATTTTTTGGCACACATACAGCAGTGAGGTGCTTAACACAGCAATCTGAGTTTAATAGCTAGAACACTGGTTTTTCCAGAAAAAGATTTTTTTTTTAGCACACACACAGCAGTGAGGTGCATAACACGGCAATCTGACTTTAATAACTAGAACACTGTTATTCCAGCAAAATATGTTTTTAATTTTTAAACACACACACACAGCAGTGAGGTGCGTAACACAGCAATCTGCGTTTAATAACTAGAACACTAGTTTTTCAGCAAAAGATTTTTTACATTTTTTAGCTCGGTACTCATATCTGAAATGTTCGGGGGGTTGGGTTTTTAAGATGCCGAACCCGCACGCAGTGAACGGAAGTGATTTGTAAAAAGAATACATTTAATAACATAGATCTACTATACACATACAATGCTAAAACTTATTGAAAGCACAGGTTAAATAAATTTGTTTTTAACTAAATCAGATAGATTATAACAGGCTAATATTATCATTATAGAGACTATTAAAAACAGGAGAAAAAGATTTGTTATTAGAGTTGAGTTCTCACCACCAGTGTTCACTTAGAAGTCCTATCTATGGAGTGGCCTGCTCCAGAGTGGGCTGACGTAAGAAGGCTTTAATACAAGCTAAAATCTGAATTGGGAAGTAAAGAAGTTACTCATGGTTTGAAAAAGTCTCATTAGACGAAATGCGCCGCCAGCCGTCAACCTGTACAGACAGAGGAGTTTTCCACTCTTAAGGGAGTTCTCTATCTACCATTGTAGATATAACATCGAAGAATGCTGTTGGTCCGGAGCCAGAACTATTATACACCGAGGTCAGACAAGACTGCATAGCGGTTCAGTGACGTACTTGTCCAGTGTTAAGCTGTTTTGGAACTTTCTGCTGTTTATTCACATTACCGACTATTAACCATCTACAGACATCTTACAACATTCTGATATGTCTAACATCCAGTGCGGATACTTTACAACTTTTAATTATCAGAGACATCTAACAATGATTGGTTGTTCTTCTTATCATCAGCCAAACCTGCTATAAATGACTTAGTTCACCGATTTCAACTATTCAGAAAATTATGTTATATTGGGTTTTTTTAGTGCATAAATCATTCTTCATTTCATGTTAACCCTGCCTTTTTGCATGTAATTTTGCATTAACGTAAACCCTGGATCTTTATAGCCAGACCAAAGTCTGCATGTCATTTATACCCCCGGTATCTGGCTTTGATCATGCGGAAAGCATCTTAGTCCTGTGTATACAGTAACATTTTAACATCTCAGTTGCTCAGTTTTCACCAAAAATGTACATTTGAATCTATGCACATATAAATTCACAGGTTGCATTTCACTGTTTTCACTGTCTATATATGACAGGCCTATATATTAAAGGTGGCAGGGGACAATTTAAGCATGGGTGGGGGAATGATGGTCTGGCCAACATGACTGTGTTGGCACACCCCCTGTCAGTGATACTAGCAACTGAGTCTATTAAGTCAAGTTGAGAAAACCCAATTAATCACTTAATATTTAATAACTGATATATTTAATAACTGAGAAAGGTACATTGGCCAGAACTGTGTACATATTTACTCACCCGGTATTGTTTGTTTTGTGTAATGGAAGCTTGAGAAGCCTCAGTGGGAGCACAGAGCTGTGTCTGTACACACTAGGCACTTTTCGCAGGTTCCCATCTGATGGCTGAGAGCACAACAAACTCATGTGTGGTCAGTGACCAGATGTCCTACATGTAGCAAATAAAAAAATAAAATGAATAATGGCGCTAGATCTCCTGCAAGATTTGAAGCCACAAGAGATCCAACAGAGTGACAGACAGCATTCTAGTGATAAAGTAAAAGGCAGAGAGCCTTTTATTGGAGGAATACATAGTATTACCACGGTGTAACTCTCACCTCCCTGACACTCATCACGGTATTACCCATGTGTAACTCTCAACCCATTCACACTCATCATGGTATAAGTATACAAAAAAATCAGTGAACAAGTGCTGATACAAACAATTACACCGCAACAATTCTCATACAACAGGGTAAATATAATGTTCCATAAAAAAGGGGACAATCTTCTGTCTGATCCCTTTAATAGACAGTACCTTGCTCCTCTATGATGTAATAGGAATCACCTCTCCTCCTCCCCATGATGTAATAGGAATCACCTCTCCTCATCCACATTTGTGCTTGCATTTTAAGGTGTCTAAATTTTCTTAATAAATAAATAAAGTAACTCGGATCTAAAGTGCCAAACATGCTTCATATAAGATGGATTATATAAATTGTTCTTAACAAATAAATAAAGTAACTCGGATCTAAAGAGCAAAGATGTTTAATATAAGATGATTTATATAAATTATTCTAAATTGCTGGTGCCAACCATATGTAATGTCTTACGTGTTAATACTGTACAAAGTGCAAATATTTACTGGGGTGGTATTTACTAAAGGTCAATTTGGTCAGGTATTTCTATTCATTTTAAATCGCAGGGATTTCAAATTTCCTCACCTTGGGGATTTGTAGTATTCACTAATTGTCAATTTCATTTGTCGTTTTGAAAGCGAGCTCGATTTCAGTCTATTTCATGTGGCGATTTGCCTTCAAATCCCCATCGATTTGTTATGTATTCACAGGGATTTGCCCAAATTGACCATTGATTTTAGGATTACGTCATCATTGTCGATTTGAAATCCCTGCTATTGCTGCAGTTAATTAATCAACAGCCAATTACCTGGCACATTAATACAGGGTCATTAATGTAAGGTATGAATAAAATAAAAAGGAAAAGTTTAAGTTTTTGTTTGCCAGCAAATGCTAATGCAACATAAAATTAAGATGAAAATATATAAACAATTTACAAAATAAATGATGGGTACACTATGTTCATTCAAAATCAGCACACATTGTAACCCTATAAAACCTAATCAGACTTACATGAAAAATGATTTGCAGTTAAAAAACTAATGCCACGTTCAGATTGCCTGCGGGCAAAAATCCGCAGGCAGAGCCATTGTTTGAAGCTGCGGAAATTGGTAGCTTCCAGCAAAAAGTATTACAGGAAAAGCCGGCTTTACATTGAAGCCGGCGTCCTGCGAGAAGGGGAGGGAACCTAAAAGGACTGTGATTGTAATGATCATATGTCTTTTTAGGCCTATCGCCTCCCCGACATGCCGGCTCCAGACGCGTTCAGTGTGCTTTAAGAAAGCCGGCGAGCTGGCGAAAAGCCTTCTTTTTCGGCTTCCAGAGCCGCCGATCCTCAGGCGCCGTTTTCAAAAGGCATCATTCAGATTGCTTTCAAACGGCGCTGTTTCCACTAGAGACGTTGTTTTCACTGAAAACGACTGCGTTTTTAGGCAATCTATATGTGCCTAAATCCCTGACCTACTGTGCTCCTGGGAAGATGATGGCCGAACTTCTGCATCCTCACTCCAACAATCTCATCCCAAGGTTCACTTGGCGAGATTGTGTAGCAGACAACAAGCCCACACAATTTTATAGGTGAATAAAAGGGCTGGCCACCAGACTTAACTAAGCACCTAAATCAAGCTGTTTTTTGTTTCTTTTCTTACTTTTATTTAAACCACAAGAGTTACACATAAAAATAATATACACAGCAGATAATATAGCAAAATAACACAGTGCAGTAGCACAATATTATAAAATAAGCTTTAGTGAGACAGTGAAGGAAAACTGGAGGAGAAGCACATACCCAAGAGGCAGGGCATAAATCAAGATTTTAATACACCAAAGGTACTAACACACATCTAGTGTCACAGTGTATTGGTGGTGTCCGGAAATCTTAGGATGCAACAGTGTGGTCATTAGCCAGGATCGACGCCCATATCCTGAGTCACCTGTTGGTAGAAAAAAAAAAATATCTTCACACATAGACAAACATGAACCAAAGACTGACATTCTCAGTACTAAACCTTACACAACCCTCTTGCCTTTAAAGGGCTCAAAAACGCCGGACTGCATTGTGGCATGAGCTAGCATATGATTCAACTCATGATTCGTTGTCTAGCATCATAGACCACCTGGGCATTGAGGGAGTGGTAATAATGGCTATTCACATAGGAACAGACATTCCCCTTCGGTGCTCTCAGTGCATTGTGAGTGCATTTTATGGCTCCCAGGACAGATAGAAAGCCTGCAAGCCCATAGAAGCCCAGCTTAAGCTCACCCCAGGATGCTTCCTGGCTGGGTAAACAGACATGTGGGCACATTATTTTAGCCAGAGCACTTAAAACCTGAGATAAGTGTCTGGAAAATGTCAACTGTGAGATGCCAAGCACTCGCCCAGACACGGCTGGAAAGACCCAGTAGCTATGCAGTGATGGCACTTCATGGATACTGCAGGAACTGCATGAGACCGAGACATTTCAGGGTCTAAATACAGGGCTTGTGCGGTTCAGCCTGATTGACTGTACTACCTCCTGATCTGACAAAGAACCCAGGTCCAAACGCACCATAAAACTCTGCACACCACATTGTATTATCCACTGGGGTTGGACCTGGGACTGGTAATTGTCTTCTTCCTCTGCTCCCTCCCCTGAATTTAAAAAGCCTGCTGCCATATTGAAAATCACACATGTTTACTATTTAAAAAGGATCCTTTATATAGTGTTGCCAATTCACAATCAACGGTATTGCTAGTGAAAAAATGCACAATTCACCTTGAAAAGGGGTCGATTTGGACCCATGACCCAATTTCAGGTCGATTTTGCTAGTAAATTTGATAAATTTGGACTACGATTTGCATAAAAAGGATTTCAAATACACAGGCAAACAAGTGATTTCAGACCAAATCGACAGTTAGTAAATACAAAAATGGCCAAATCGACAAACAAATCCCATCACTGAGCCGATTTCAACAAATTGACCTTTAGTAAATTCCCCCCTAGGAGATGTAAATTCCACCCTAGGAGATAGATCTAGAATAAACATCTTGTATATCATTATATGGTTATTTAACCCTGTAATTGTCGATTACCGTTTTTGTGTTAAGGGTACCATTTTTATTGTATTTTTGGAATAATAAAAACATGAACATTTTACTTCTTGTAGCTTCATTGAAGGAGGAGCATCTAAATTTGAGAGCAGTGTAACCGGTCCGCGAAAAGATGTCAGGACCTGAACCCTGTACACATGGCTATTAACACTATACTATTTGAATATAGTACTAAATAACATATTTACTTACACTGGACATGGGTTATTTGTTGGTCAGCCATATAATATGGCCTTTCTCATTAGGAACATATATCCTGGCCTAAATGACACCTTGAACTGCACTTATTTTGTAACTTTATTTGGTTATATTATTATGCATAATAATAATAATAATAATAATAATAATAATAATAATAATAATAATAATAATATGTATATTAATACATTTATACCCACATTAGGGTCAGACACATTAAATTATTATTATATTATTTATGTATGTTCACAATTTTGGTATTCCTTTTCACTATTGATTTATTTGTACAATATACCCTTTATTATTTTATCCAATATACCCATTATTATCTTTTTTGTTTTGGTCATAATTTAAAATCCACTCCAACATTCTGATTGGACAGCTAGGGAATGTCTTATTGGATGACACATAGGAATCCTGCAACCATGATTGGCGGATGCCGATACCCGTTATGTTCTGGCGATTTTTCCACTACAGCGATTGATTGGCAATTAACAAGTGGGTCTGATGTCACCTATTGGACGTACTAAGCGGCAGCAATCGAGTAGATGCGGTCTACTCTGATTGTGTATTATACTATGTCAACAGGGATGACAGGGCTGGATCTGTATAAACCTATATAAACAACCCATCTACAACATGTGGGGTTGCCTTGAAAAAGCTATCTGCCATAGTGAGATGCGCTTAAAGGTCATTATTATTCACTCCACATTGCTCCCATATTAAGACCTATTGCCCTATTTTTCTATATAAACATGTCATGATACCATTGTGATGATGCTTATATTATAAACTAATAGACACGCCATTGGGGTCTATACAAACTTTTTTGGCAGATTTTTCTCTGCAGTACTGAATTGTTAAATTAGGGACATTACTGTCTGGGTAGCTGTTTAGCACCTACAGACATTTTGCTATGCTGTGATTGAGTTTCTCTTCACACTACTGCATTGTTTATCCCTTTCATCGTGTCTTAGTTTTGTTATTTTCATTGTAACTATGGCCTCTATTTAAAAACATCGATTCTAGGTGATAGTGCCAGTTTTTCATGAAATATTATCACCCTAGATACAGCAACGTTTATTTAAAAAGATGCATCGGCAGTGGAAATTATATATTTTCACTGCAGATGCATATGTCTTCACCGGCCTGTTCTTCAGTATGCGGGCCGGCACTTTTGCTTATTTAAAAATGCTGTGAAGGATGCTGGCAGGCTCGCCGCGAGTTGAAGCGAGCCTTCATCGGCATCTTTCACAAATGTTTTTAAATAGAGCCCTATATCATGACATTATTTATTCTGACATTATTGGAGTGAATAAACTTGTTTTAATTCACCCTTTCTTACTATCTCACATTTATCTTATTCTATAAATTTTAATTCAGTGGGATTCTACTATCTATACAGTCTAAATCCTTTTTTAATTTTATGATTAATAAAATTGTTTTTATAAAACACGTATCTTTGATGCCAGTGCACCCCAATATAGCAATATAACACTTAAGCTTTTCACAAAAAGATTACATTTACATATAGAACAAGAAAAATATTGATGTCTAATGAGTAATCTGTTGGGAAAACTGTTCCCTTAAATCCAACGTCAACTTCGGCTTGAGAAACGGCAAGTCCACGTTGGCGTCTGACATCATCAGCCCTTTAGAATAAGCATAAAAGTCTCGAGTATTGACTCGGCTCAGTACTCACATATGGAAAATTCGGGTGGGTTTGGTTCCATGAAACCTAACCTGATCATCTCTAATTGTATTATGTTATTGTATACTATTACTCCATGTTATGTAGGTATTGTATTCCCTATGCATGGGGCTGCAAAAACTATGAGTCGCCTTA
Source organism: Platyplectrum ornatum (assembly GCA_016617825.1). NCBI lineage: Eukaryota > Metazoa > Chordata > Amphibia > Anura > Limnodynastidae > Platyplectrum > Platyplectrum ornatum. The sequence continues at coordinate 13,646 of JABWIB010002667.1, read as the reverse complement.
GCCAAGTAAACATTATTACTGTTATTATTACTACTACTATTACTACTACTACTACCACTACTAATAATAATAATAATAATAATAATGCTCTCTCTCTCTAAAGTTCTACTCCAATGCTAAGCAAGACTGGAGGAAATCTCAAGTGATTTCCATCACTTTAGGTTCATTATCTCCTCTTACAGCATTGTCTTCCCCCTGATCAAACAAACCTTATTTAAGTTTCTAATTGTGTTCCAGGCATCCAACCCTGGTTGTATTTTCATCACCTTCAAATCACTTCACACACCCCTTCTTCCTACTTCACATCTAAATTCCAATCTATAGGACGTTTTATATTCTCCTCCCTGTACCATCTATAAATAAATATTTTATTTTTGTTATTATTTTTTTAACAGTATAAGCATGAAACAATATCAGCAGTTACGAACTTTTATGTTGGCCATTGATGCGGTAAATAAAAACTCAGATATTCTACCCAATGTGACTCTGGGATATAAAGTTTATGACTCTTGTAGAAACATGCAAAAGGTTATAAAAGATGTTCTACAGATACTCTCCGGGACCAGGATAGAAGCTCCTAATTATAAATGTACAGAAGACAGTAATGTGGCTGGATTTATTGGGGATCATCATACGCCCACTACACTTCCAATGGCACAGATGCTGAATTTCTATGGATACACACAGGTAATTGCTATCTAATGTTTCCTGTCATGTGTATGTGGGGTAGGGGATGCTTGTGATTTTATGTATCAATCTATGATGTGACCTTCTCACTTTTGTTGATTTTCAGGTATGTAAGTAAGCATTTGAATAGATACATCTGGGTGACAATACCTTGAGATTGGTTGGATATGAAAATGCAATGCAACACAACACACATTTGCCAATTGGCACTTTATGATAAATGGTTGGAACTAAGCCTTTATTTTACATGGATGCATTTTCCTCAATGAAAGGATAGGTTGGATTCGTTAATGCTGATGCACAGAAATGTATTGTGTTTGCTTTTTTACTCCTTACACAAATATCTGACAGTCAGGGGCTGCCTTAATGTTATAATGTGACTTTAATGTTATAAAAAAATGTTTTATTGAAAACAGAATATACAACAACCACCACAGAACAAGACGGTTAAGGAATAAAGAAAAGGAGATACAACAAAAACAAGCAATGTTCATGGCCAAAATAGCAGTAATATTTTTAACAGTAATATAAAGTGGTAAGAGTAGGATAAAGGAGGGAGGGGAGAACCAGGAGCAAGGATCATTGACAATCTACTTGTAATATGAGATCAGAGTCTAACTAGAGGAATTAAAGGGACCAGCAGCACCTGGGCTCACCGCCGATGCAGTGCCTGCAAGGCCAGGGTTAGTGCTTGGGGAGGAAGAGTGCTTGGGTTCTCCTGCAGGAATTCAGACCAATGTAGCCATTTGAACAGCAGAGAGGTCAGGGCAGTGGAGTAAAGAAGTGTCCAGTGTTTCCATAGTGATTTTGGTAGAGACAAGAGAGAGCAGGGGGGAGAGAAGTAATCGAATAACCGGACAGGACCAAAATACATGGAAAATAGATCCAACTTCACCACATGATCTCTAACAAAGTTGGAGGGTCAAATTTTGTGGAGCCGCTCGGGGGTGAGAAACAATCTGTGAAGCAATTTAAGCTGGCGCTCAACATGGTTAGCACTATGGGAAACATTGGGAAGCCATAGAGTAAATCCGCTCCGAATGTTGAGGAGAGAGACTTGTCCCAAGGTCAGGTTCCCAAGCTATTTGGGAAGGAAGTTTGGGTCCCGGGAGGAGCGATACCAAAAGGAGATAGCACCCTGAGATGATACATTAAAAAATAGGGGCGTGGCTTGGCGCTGGCCGGGAGTGGTCGCATGTAGCTGCTGCTCCTGCTGGACGCTCGTTCAGCGGCTAAGTGCTGCTCCCCCTCCCCTTCGGCAGCCTTACCTGAAGTGCCTGCGGTGTCCCCCAGTCCCCCGCTGTCAGCTTTTTCGGGTGCCGTGCGGCAGTGTGCATTTAGGGGTGAGTGGCTGGCGCCTGGCGGCTCCCGCCATCCACCTGGCCTCTCCAGCTCCCCGGATCTCCCCCTGCTCTATCCCCTCCTGGGTACATAGGGGCGCCTTGCTAGTCTCCCCCTCGGGTGCGGCACAGCCATCTTGGCCAGCACCCAGCGCTTCCTGCTAGCCGGTACTCTGCATAGTGGCCTGCAGTATAGGCCTTCTACACAGCCTGCCTGCTGACCTGGACACCTGCTCCTTTACTGGCTGGGCATAGCCTCTTGATCCCACTGCAACAGGAGCCTGGTGTCCTCTCCAACTGTTTGGGCTCCTGCTCCAACCTGTCCTGAATTATTAGCCTGCTACAGCTATATTTTGTTCACAGGGCCGTGACCATTGTTACCTACTGCTCTCTGCAGCTACTATCCGGACCTGTTTTAGAATCTCTGGGGACTCTTCTGCCGCAAGTTTAATTGCCCCTCATTGAGATAACCTGCCTTCTACGCTGCCACAGTTGAACACGAATTTGATATCACGGTTACCACAGTAATGCGCTGCTGACTGGCGTCTGAACTCTTCCCCCTGAGGCGCACTCTCCTCTTATGTGCAGCTGATTGCCTATGCCCTCCCTACTACTATGCAGGCCTAGGTCCTTCTCATGGGACCTCTCTTCCTTTACTATTCCCTGACTGTTCACTTCTCTCGATATGTGTTTCCTCCTCTGGTGCGATTTCTGGCTGTCTTGTCGCCTCAGCGTCCTGCCACCTCGCCTTCACCTCACACTCCTATGAGGCCACTGCTTCTGCCTGATATACTGGGTATGTTTGGTGTTTTCCTTGTTTATCTTTTTTCCCTTGCCCTTCCCCCCTGCCATCCTTCTGCTTCCTCCTTCCTCTGTCCCCCTCCCGTCGGGATGCTCACCACCACTCTTAAGCCTCGCCCCGGCGCAGGCACGTGGTGGTCCTTCCATCTTTTTTTCCAAATTGTTTATTGAATTTGATCTTTTTGATGTGTGGAGAGTGGCCCATCCCAATGTCCGGGATCTACTCGGCCAACCACAGCTCCTATTCCCGCATTGATCTCATCTTTACGGATAAGTTGTCGTTGCAATGTTCTAAGTCTGCTGCTATCTTACCCCAAACATGGTCTGACCACTCGCCTGTGACCTGGGTGTGGGACCCCTCCATCTATCGCCCCCCCACCCTTGTCCCTGGCGCTTCCCTAGCTACTTGTTGCCTGACCCTTCCACTAAAGCGGAACTGGCTGCTGCCCTCTCTGATTACCTTCTCCATAACTCCCCTGACCATACTTCACCATTTACTTATTGGTGCGCTCTCAAGGCTGTCCTCCGGGGTTCTTCCATTAAGATCGGGGTATCCCGTAAATACAAAAACTCCTATCTGTCATCCAGCCTTCTCTCTGAGGTGTCCAGTCTGGAAGCTCTACATAAATCTGACCCCTCCTCCCATCTGAAGCTTGCTCTCGATTCCGCACGTAGGGACATACCCATCTCACTGCTCGATCTCACGCCTCATATTCCCATCTTAAGCAGACATTTTATTCCTCTTCCAACAAGGCGGGCAAAATGCTGGCCCAAAAACTGTGGGCTCAGCAGGGCTCTCGGCGGGTTCCAATGATTATAACCCCATCTGGCGACAGGATATTAAACCCGGAACATATTGCTATTTGCTTTGCTATTTATTATTCCTCCCTCTCTCTACAATTTGAAGTCTGATCCCTTCCTTTTTCAGCCCTCTCCTGGTAGTATTTCGGCCTTTTTGGACCCCGTAACCCTCCATGCTCTCTCCCCCGATGACCTTCTCTCCGTCAAGTCTCCCTGAACCCAACATGAAGTTCGTGTAGCCATCAAAGCCTTGCCCAAAGGTAAGGCCCCAGGCCTTGACAGCTACGTCAAATAGTTTTATTTGGAGTTCCAGGAACAGTTGACCCCATTACTGACTGTCCTTTTTAACTCCGTCTGGTCTGGTGCCCCTCTCCCCCGTGAAATGCTTGAGGCTCAGGTCATCACCATTTCTACGCCGAGCAAGGACTTGTCCTCTTGCTCTAACTATCGCCCCCATCGCCCTGCTCAACACAGACCTGAAGCTTTACTCTAAACTACTAGTGACCCTTTCTTCCCCGCCTGGTCCACCCAGACCAGGTTGGCTTCATTATGGACGGGCAGACCTTTGACGCGACTCGACGGGTCCTTGATATTGTTGACCTCCTCTCTGCTAGATGTGAACAGGGACTGCTCCTCTTTCTTGACGCAGAGAAGGCATTCGATCGGCTGCACTGGGCTACATGCACGCTGTCCTCCTCAAATTCGGTTTCCAGGGCCCCATTCTCCGTGCAATCCTAGCTTTGTATACGAGTCCCTCGGCCCGGGTCTTCTGTAATGGCTTCCTGTCTGACACCTTTTCTATTTCTAATGGCACCCGACAGGGATGTCCATTGATCTTTGCCTTGGCGATGGAACGCCTGGCCGAGCGAGTTCGCTGCTCCCCCTCCTTTTCAGGCTTGCGTTTTGGCTCCCAGGACCACAAAATTTGTTTGTTTGCTGACAACGTTTTGCGATTTGTTTCTTACCCACTTTATTCTTTACCTGCTCTACACTCGATTCTTCATTCTTTTAGCTGCGCCTCTCTGTACAAACTGAATTTGTCCAAGACCGAGGCCTTCCCTATAAACCTTCCTCCCTCGCTATTGGCTAATCTCCAAGCCTCCTACTCCTATATCTGGAAATCCTCTTCTCTGTCCTACCTAGGCATCCAAATCCCCCCTTCTCTGACTCAGGTTAACTACACCCCACTACTGTCCAACCTTACCTCATAAACGCGGGGCTGGATGCAATCCTCATAAAAATCCTTTAATAATTTCATGCCTTTTCTCTCTTGCCTTTCTAAACAAACTGCGTTCCCTTATGATGGTCTATGTGTGGCGTAAACACCCCCCCCCCAGAATTTGGTCACGTTTGGTCTTACCCAAAGGAGTAGGAGGAGTCTGACTTCCTGACCTGGGTCGTAACCAAGAGGCTCTCTCCCCTCCTTCTTCCCCCTTACTGACCTCCTTTGTTCCCCTAAGCTTATGCACACTATAGGGGAACACCCTCTCCTCTCTATTACTCACGCCATCAAAACTTGGGACTCCCGGGTTGTAGCCAACTGACTGCTCTCACTCCCCTCCTGGAATCTGTCCCTTTCTGCCCTTTCTAAGCTTGTTCCTGGCTCCTTTTTGGGCACCTGGTCTCGCCATGGTATATCCACATTGGCCCAACTCTCTGTGGGCCCTACGCTTAAGTTGCTTTCTCATATTATGGCAGAATTCGGACTCCCAGAGACAGCTAGGTTCCAATACCTCCAGTTTCACCACTGGTGGGAGGCAACATTACGGCCATGGAGGAGTCGGGAAAACCACTTTACCAGGTAATAAACCTCAGTTTCCCCTTCCTCCATGGCAGCAGATCTTTGGGATCTACCCAAGCAGTTACCATCACTGGGTGGGAAGATTATACTGCTGCACTAAGGACAAGACGCTCTAGATTTGGTCAGAGTATGAAACTTAGCCTCTTTGGAATTCTGAGGACTAGGGCAGAAGGAAGGTAGGACAATTTCCTGATTTATATGATAGTCAGAGACTACCTTGGGCAGAAATTGAGGGTTAGGTCTTAAAATAACTTTAGCCTGGAAAAAACTCCAGATATGGCGATTCTATCCAGAATGCCTGGAGCTCAGACACTCTTCTCGCAGATGTAATAGCGACTAAAATTGCTGTTTTTCTCTACTTGAACACCAATGTGCATATTTTTTCCACACTCTGGAATAAGTCTTGCATGTGTTATATTTACGAGATTTTAAAAGTGTGGTAATGACCTTGTCCGAGAAGCCCTGTTTTCTTAGTTCCCTGCTTTCAAACGCCAAGTCTCTGGATGTGGATGGAGAACTTGGCCCTGATATAACAGGTTCTTGAGACAGGGAAGCCTCCATGGGGGCTCTATGGACATAATGAGTGCCACGGTGAACCAGGGTGTTCTCGGCCAATAAGGAAGGACTGCAATAACTTCCCTGCCGGAGTGCTGAATCCTCCTGAGGAGCCTGGGAATCAGTGGAACAGGAGGGAAGACGTACGCTAGGTTGAAGTGCCACCGAGCTGCCAGAGCGTCTATTCCCATCGCCTCTGGATCCCTGTACCTTGCATAATAGGCCGGGAGTTTTTTGTTGTGGGACATGGCCATTAGGTCGACCTCTGGCATGCCCATCTTTGTACAATGCTCTGGAAGACAGAGTCGTTTAACTGCCATTCTCATGGCAGGATGGTCTGTCTGGTGAGACAGTCTGCCACTGTGTTGCTTTGTCCCGTTATGTAAGAAGCCGTGGTATCCGACAAATAAACTTACAGTAATCACCATTTTAGGTCTGTCCTTGCGAGGCTTTAAAGATTGGGACAGATTGGTGCTATCCCTGTTCAACTGCCGCAGGAAGCACGCTTGGAATTGACACAAATGGAATCTTGCCCAAGGTATCGCTTCTGCATCAGACGTAAGCAGTCCCTTGGAGGGAGCTGTAATTAAAATATCTACCAGGTAAGGATATATTGTGATACCTAGAAGTCTTAATTCTGCTATTACTACAGCCAGCACCTTTGTAAAGGTCCTGGGAGATGTGGATAAGCCAAAAGGGAGAGAGGTGAACTGAAAATGATTGTTCAATATACAGAATCTCAGGAATTTCTGGTGAGATTGGCAGACAGGAACATGTAAGCATGATGTCAAGTGCATACCTGGTTTTAAGTCCTGCAAGATGTTTATTAGTGTTTCCATCTTGAAGGATCTGACATTTAGAAGGGCATTGAGTACTCGCAGATCCAAGATTGTCCTGAAAGACCCGTTTGGCTTGGACACAATGAAAAGTCTTGAGTAGAAGCCCAAGAATCTTTCCTTCAATGGATATAACTCACCTGTTTTTGATTCACCTAACTAGCGCAGTACACATCTATTTTAATTGTGTGTATATGTAAATATATATA
>JABWIB010002666.1:17148-28565 GCA_016617825.1 Platyplectrum ornatum | reverse complement strand
AAAGGGTCTCCACTCACCACATCCATCGGCTGCCAGCGGCTGTTATAATATGCGGCGGGCGCAGCGCTGACGTGACGTCACGACGCTGCGCCGCCGCTAGGCACTATTGGGAACGGGATCCCTTAAAGAGGATTCNGTTCCCTGGACATCGGCGTATAACACGCATACATCATTTGCCCCCTATTTTCAGATAAATACGGTAATACTAATTTTAGGGCTTGAAGGGGGTTTTCATGCAGCCAGAACCACCTTCCCTCTGGTTGCGCCCCTGAATCTATCATATTTCAAATTGCCAATCTGCTTTTTTGTCATGCTACTTCTGTGTTCTATTTATGCTCAAATGTCACACTATTTAATCCACAATAANTTGTTGGTTTATATTTCTTTTATAATTTGTACCTTAATTTTTGTAAACATTTTTATAACAGTAAATATGGAACAACTAGTCATTCTGTCATTCTGCAGATACTCATTAATAATTACGAATAACTGTCAACACCTTTGTAAGATCTTGCACTGTATGATTTTTCTGTCTACTTTTAAGATAGATTTGGGATTTCATAGTCCCTCAGTGAGCTTGTCTCTTTCAAAAATTATACATATTTTTTCTAGTTATGGGCTATAGTTTATTTCAGCATTTTAAGGGAAAATGAGAATGTTCAAATTTTATGACTCTTTTTATTGATAGTTAGGATTATATGAAGTATACAGATATAGCTGTTAAAAGTATTAAAAACAGGGAACAAGACCCTTGTGTCTTAAATAATATGTAAGCTGATTTGCAAATGTTATGACACTGAAAGGTGTTAAAAAAAAGTCAGATGTATACAATTATAGTCTCACAGTTCCTATAAAATATGTGCAAAAACCATGTGTTTTCTTATAACATTCCTTAAAGTAGCATACATTGATTATACAATCTGTACTAGTTTCTCTGATGGACAATGCTCATTTTTAGAATACATTTTTATAGCACTTTATTTTAACTCTCTATGGGGTATATTTACTAAGCGGTGAGCTTGCAGTGAGATTGGAAAGTGGGGAAGTTGCCCATAGCAACTAATCAGATTCAAGCTCTCAGTTTCATTTTACACTCTGGAGAATGTGAACTCAAATAGTTGCTATGGGCAACATCCCCACTTTTCAATCTCACTGCAATCTCACCGCTTAGTAAATAAACCCCTATAGCATTGTAATGTAATCCGTTTCCCCTATCTATTTGTAAGTAGTCATTTTTCCAAGAGACATTTACAATTATTTGTCAAGTTGTTCCATTTACATTGTACAGTTTTAATGTTAGCTTAATGTACCAGATTTCACTTTTTTGTTGCATTTTAATTAAAATAATTTTGATACCATGACACTATATTTTAGCAATAAAAAAGTTACACAAAAAAATTGCATGGTATAAGGAAAAATGAATTTTAAATGAAGTTGTGACAGAAAAAATGTGGCGTTTAAAATGCGACTTTGTGTTTTTTCTGTCAGAATGGCAGGGTCCTGTATACAGCTTGGCTGACAGTGGCTACCATTCATTGCTGGACTTATGCTGCCCTCTGTGGACTGTGCTGTTGTACTCTCTCTTGTGAGTCCTCTGATTGTACATGTAGGTCAATAATTTTATATACAGTCTAAGGTGACCTATCTATCTATCTATCTATCTATCTATCTATCTATCTATCTATCTATCTATCTATCAATCGTATCATATGTTTGGATGCTGCCTTTGACAAAGCCTAAGCTGGACCGGTGATCAGTACTGAGGAGGTAGGGGCAATTGTTGTAGAAAGATAGGCAGGAGGCTCTTGCAGCTGCTACAAGAGCCTCCTGTATAACTGAGCACTGATTGGCTACCTACCTGTGCTGTGCCGGCAGCATGGAGAACAGCAGCGGCGCTGCTGGCAACAGATGTGCTGGACTCCGCAACAGGTAAGTGCCAACTGTGGATGAGGTGGGTGGTTTAAATAGGGTAAATGTGTGTGTGGGTACAGGGTTCAATAATCAGACCCTGCCTACAAACTGCATAATATTGTCCCCAGAGCATTTCTTGGACAATAATCTGATCTTTTGTAACTGTATCTGAGTAACACACTATAAAGAATATTGTGCCTATTCACGCTAATTGGTGAATTGCCACAATAATTGTTCTAGTTTATGGCCAGCTTAAGCAGTGAAACAGGCTTTAGGCAAATAGCAGAGCTGTGCATAGTGACCTTCCACACAGTATTTTAGAATCACTCATTATCCCTGCAATGATTTTGCAATCAGTTTAGGAAAACAATGTCCTATATGCTGTAAAGATAGTTCTATAGCTATTAGTAGCATTACAGCAGTGTAGCAATATTTTATTTTTATAGTAAACTTATAGAGGTAATGCTGAATCGGCTTGTAGCCACAGCACTTGTAAACAGAAGCACCACAAGAAAACACTTAATGATATAAATGTTGCATATGCTGTTGATAATATGTGGCTGACTTTGGGCTAGATTTGCTAAACTGAAAAAGTGGAGATGTTGCCGATAACAACAATATTACTATTTTGCCACCTTATTCGTTAATTGCTTCAACCGACGGAGCCTATTATAATTGTTATTTTATTTTATTTTTTTAATAAAGGTGGGCCCTGTTGAAAGAGTTGCTATGGAGCACAGCCTTTTGTAGTTACGCCCCTGGTTGGGATTAAGCTATGGGGAGGGTACAGATCTTACAAGGGGTAAGACACAATGTCTTCTGTACTGTCCTCCCCCTCCCTTAGCATGTAAGCTCTCACGAGCAGGGACATCCTTCCTTCTGTTATCTCCTCCTCCTCCTGTATATATCCATTGTAATACATTATACACATACCAACCCTTTTAGTTAATATTCTGTGTCCTCATGCTATGTATTACATGTTTGTTACTGAATGCTATGGCATTTTACCCCATGCTATGTACGATCTCATGTCTGTTATTGTTTCGTATACCATTACAGTCTGCCCCATGTTATTTATGTATGTACTATGTGCACTTTATAAAAAACTTTAATAATAATAATAATAATAATAATAATAATAATAATAATAATAATAGGGTTAGGCTGCAATAGGAAGGGGAGTTTCATAGAAAGGTTAGGGTTAGGCTGCATAGATTAAATGGGAAGGGGGTTAGATTTAGTCTGTAGGGGAAAACATTTCGTAGAAGGGGAATAGTAGAGTTAAAATATGAGGAAGGAGTGAAGGGGTAAAGCTTATGAGAATGCTATATGAAGCAGAGCTCTGGATCAGCTCATATATACAGTATCTATATCCTTTAAAGTAAAAAAAATATAGATATCAAGAAGCAATTAACTATTACATGGATACTTTACTGTTAGTGTTTAATGGTTTTAAAATGCCATATACTATTTCCCAATACTCTAAATATCTTAATGAGTAGTAATGAGAGGTTTTTCTACTTCTTGGGGATATTATTAACAACATGCAACAAATCTTTCTGGACTTTATTTAATTCAATTTTCATATTGCTTGTGGGTTCATATTCTAATGTCATGTGTATTATAATTTTTATGTTGCTTTGAAGATGTGATGGACCCTAAATAAGTTCCCTATCGTCTTTGATTGTTTCTATGGGAATTTGAGTAAATAATTAAGTAAAAGGGAAAATATAGTTCTGAATAAATTTTTAACTCCTATGGGATTTATACTTTAGTTTTTGATCTACTTTTACACAAAACTCCTCATATGCCACTTCTGCTATATAGAACTGTATTGTGCCAATTTTACGAGTTAATTGATAAGAAAATATTTCATTAAATGTATTCAATTATGATTCTGGGAAATGCATTAATTAATAATCCTAAAAGCAAACTAACAAGTCAACCAAATATTTTAGAGTTTATTTTTTTTTCTAAAATACATTCTTTTGGAACTGCTGCAGAAAACCATTGCCTACAGACTGAAAAATAAAGGAGTGTAATTATGAACAAGTACACAATGGGCCTGATCACGTGTTGCGCTTCCGTCTGTTTTCCAGCAAAGATGGGCGCGCTGCTGTCCATCTGTCTTCTATGATCTTGATCAATATGACATTCTTTTTTTTTACACAACACTTTATTGAGATTTTACAATAAGTCACACAGTAACAGTACAGTATATATAAACATATATAACAATATTGTACCTTTTCCATGTTGTAAATACAGCTTGAAATATTTACTAAGCAGCAGGAGTTTTAAAAACTGTAATCTTGCCAGCGAGATTTAATATTATCGCAGTTTCAAAAAGGGGTGCAATTGACATGCCATATCTTGCTAGCCAACAATAAAATCATAATTGGAAGCTCTATATAAATCAGACACTTGCAAAACACACACAAACAGTAACTACACTACAAATATCACAAAGACTCAAAGACTCAGAATCACACACTGTACATACAAACACTTATGAAGGGGAAAATGTATCTGAAAAAAAAAATTACACACAGACAAAAAAAACTCCTTTGCTCTCACCCCAAACCCATCGCCCTGTCACTCTCATAGTCCTACAAACAATTAGAACACGCCAATTAAGCCTAAATTAAAAAACAAGATGTTTAAAATCTCAATGAAAACAAAAACACGCCCGGCGAGAATGTAAAAACACTCTGAAACCCACCAAGACTAAAAACCCGCCACCAAAACACGCAGCTTAAGTAAGTATTGAAAAACTGTCCCAAAAAACACAAACACACAGCGAGATACAGTGAGAAAAAAAATCTTGTTGCTTAGTAAATTTCCCCCTGGAGAGGGATGGTATGTAGGTCTTGAAGGCATAGAAATAAGAGGGTGTAGTCCCATTAACGTTGGCAAAATGCAAAATATATCGGGTAGAAGGTCTAAATACAGAGTAGATGGTGTGTTGTGTGGCTGCTGTTAATATATCAATATATGAGTCCCATTTGATCACAAATTTATGAACTTTGGCTTCAGAATCAGGAAATGTGGCCCAGAGGCCAAAGTATATCAATATGACATTCTAATAAATTTGGGAAAACAGACATTGAGGGCCATCTGTGTATTAGGAATACCTTCACCAGGCTTAGACATATCCAAGTATATACACCCAAAACTGCCTTAAATAACAATAAAATCTCAGCCTTATATATCAACATCTGCTAACTCTATTTACGTAGACTTGTTTTAAACTATAACTGAGTATTCTTATTTCTGAGTAAAAAACAGGCAAATTCCATACTCAAATATTCAAAAAGTACACACATCTGTGTGGCAAATTAATAAGCATTATCATGTTACTTATAGAAAAAAAGGATTCAAATTACATTTTTTATACTTAATGCCACATTATGTTTACAGTAGAATTACGGTGCAAGCAGTGCTTATAACTGAGTGGTGGGAAAGAGAAATTAGAAGGTACCATTAATTGAGCGGTCTGTGTTTATTTCCCAACAGATGTGCCTCTTTTTTTTCTTCGGCCCCTGAGGACACAGACTCTTCAATCTCAGGTGAGAAAGGCTCCTGTTCACTGATTGCAGTAAATAGTCTCCATTAAGCATCCCTAGGGTACAGCGCAAACAATTCTGGTAGGAAAAATGTAGACCAATAGATGTTGCACCTCGCTTAACCCAAATTCCACTGAAGCCTGGCCTCATTTGTCTGCTGTCACTTTGTATTCTAAATTTATCTCTTTGTATTTCCAGTCTGGTATAACAATACCAGCTGGTATGTGTTTCTTTACAGCTGCCAAGTGAAATATATACATAATCGGAAATGTTGTTTGTATTTTTAATCATGTTGTAGGCATGTATTATTGTTTAGTGTGAGACATATGTATCTACTGTTGTTGTTAGACATTTAATACTTAATCATGTATACTATGTGGGCTGTGATATATTATGGATAATAGAATAGCAAATGTACAGTGAAATTCACGTACATTCAGCAAAACAGGTTATTTCCTTATCCTGTTCAATACCAATTCTTAATGTATTTCTACATTTGAATTTGACACTATGTTCAATAAAAGTGTATAACTGGAACACTGAGTTGTTGGGGTAAGTCCCCGAAGAATTAATATAAAATTTTGTCGGTGATATTTCACAGACAAATGGACCATGAAGGGAATGTCTAGCCGAACAAGTTTCAAAAGTTTTTTTCTTTCAGTTATAGATGTATTACACTTTCTTACATTTACCTTCTTGTCTGAAGAAAAATGTTTATACTGGAATATTACTTCTGATAATTACCATTGCTGACAGAAAATTCATTCCACTCATGTTGCTGAGTTTTTTTTCTTGCATATTTAAAGTTCAAGACATTTTTTATTTATTTACAACTTTTTGTATTTTAACAGTCTGAAAGATCAACAAAGATCAAAATAACACACATTAAAATTATTTGATCACTTTGGCATGGATCCATATCTCTGCTACTGTTGTCAGAGCTCCGACTGCTGTATATAAGAACGGTTAGTAGGAGCCGCTCACCTGGCTCGTATGGTAATTATGCTAGCTAGTCTTTACTTTAATGGTATGGCAGCCTGAAAAGTATGTAAGAATTAAAGCCCTAACTGTATTTTTAGTATCCCTCTACTTGTGGAAGACCGACCACCATGCTGTCCCCTTCCTTTCGTGTCACCAGCACCATTTGCTGCTATGAATCTGAAAGGAGTCATCACAGGCCAAAAGGTAAGCCAACACCTTACCTGGGGCTGTCGCCGATCACAGGTCATGGCTATTGTGGACCTGAATGTAGACTGCATGGTGGCAGAGCGGAAAGAGAAGAGGTTCTGCCTCCTAGTGCAGCTGTAGAATCAGCCACAGCCATACAGTCTGAGGTAGTCCGTCATTTTAAGAAAGAAGACGTACAGAGAGCAGCGAAGGAAGATGCCAAGACCCAGCCTGAAAACCAGCAAGAAATCACCAAGATCAAGACCAGCTGGAAGATATTGTGGTCAAGCAGGAAGACATCTAAGAAGGAAGAACCGACTGGAGAGACTGAGAAGGCGACGAAGAGCAAGAGAGTCACAAAAGAGTTCCTGGGTTCCTGAGTGTCTGGCACCTGGCAAAGGAAAAGGTTTTGGATGGCAATCAGGGTCTGTGAAAGCAGTATCCTACACAGATGGTAAATGAGAGGTGGGCCCCTGCTTAGGTGTGTTAGGTGTTGCCTGTCCGGTTTCAATGCGTGGCCACAAGGAAACCATTCCTCCACAGGATACCTGCTTATAAGGGGCCAGAGACTGGCACCTGGTCAGATTAAGGCCCTGGTTCAAAGCCTAATAATACCAGGTTCCCTGATTCAAAACCCCTTAATGCCTGTCACATTGAGCATGCATACTCACTCCCCTTGTTTTCTGTGAATGGCGCTGGTGTGCCAGTACCATTTACAGGAGAGTACAGAAAAAGAAGAAAGACAAAAAATAAGGTAAAGTATTGTAAAGCAGGACTGGGGGAGCATAACAGTCATCATTTTATTTATTATCCTGTTTTGCCCCAAGACATGAGCTCAAAAAGGAAGAGATATACCATTGAGAACTAGAAAGTTTTTTTTTTTTTTGCTCACACTTATTGGTTTATTGAAATTGCTGTTAAAATGAAACTGAGAGCTTGAATCTCCATTGCTATGGGCAAAATCCCTACTCTTCAATCACCCTGCAATCTCCATGCTTAGTAAATTTAGGCCTNTGTCTTATTATCGGGAAACACAATATCATGTTGGTGTCATCAGTGAAAGCATCCTTTATTGTGTTGTGCTTTCTGTTAAATTGAAGAATTTTTCTATTTTTATCAACTTTACTTTTGTTAAATCAAATTTTTAGTACTATTTCTTGTAGTGTACCAGGTTGTTTATNTAAAATGTGTAGATCTACCTGGAATATTAAGTAAGTGATGGTACAGGAGAGACAAATAACTAATTTAGTATTTTCTTGATTGGATTGTAGAAATTCCTATTTTTTTCTCAGAGTGCAAACATTGGTCTGGATCTAGACTCTCAAATATTGGACCAAATCATATAAATGGAGGACAATTATAATGTTAATTGATCCAATTGTGAGCTCAAACTATCTCCTTAATCGTGATAAGTCAGAATGGAATATGACCTGTACCCATAAATTCGTAGTGTGGCGGCAAGCCCAATAACTGAATAAAATTTATTATAATTAGTCTTGAGTCATTATTACCATTATCATTGCTGGTGCTCTTACTATTATTCGTAGGTGTATTAGTATTAGAAATAACTGTAAGCAAACAGTTAGTAATACAATGAAAATTACAGGATGACTGCAGATCTTAATTATTTTTATTAGAGTTCCCATCTGGAAATCTGCAAATCACTACCTTAAATTTATAATGTTAATATGGATGGGACATGCTTTGATGTCACAAATATGTTATTGTGAGGCTGTGCTTACAACATCAAGGTGGTTGCGACTGACTCCCTGGTCGGATGCAGTGAATCTGGAAGGATTCACAATTAACAAATTTTGCCTTCTAAAGACAACAACTGAAGGTCATTGTGAACCAAATGGAGCTTGCCCCATCATTGGTCCTACCACCAGGTGGCATATAGGACACTGCAACTGAAACAGAATTTAGTGTTTAGCAGGAAGACCTGTGAAAAACAAAAGGAAAAAATAGATCCACAGCATCAACAAAAGCCCTGTGGCAAAAAAGGAAGCTCTTCAGTGTTGGCCTGTTACCTGGGGGCATGCAAAAGAGCTGTGTCAGACTGGGGTACTTTTGGCCCACCAGAGGAAATCATTCTTGGGGCCCACCCTCAGTTATAAAGAAATAATGCTAGGTCTTAGGGCCCACCGGAGGATTCTCCTGTTCTCTGGTGGGCCAGTCCGACGCTGCAAAACAGCTTCACTGCCCCTGGGTATTAGGTTCAGATGGAAATAGAAGGAGACTTTTTCCCACTTCCTGCCATGGTGGACTCTGGTCTAAATAATGGACCAAACCCTATCCCTTCCCAGTGGGCTCTGATATGGAAAGGACATGTATTATCTCAGAGATCCAAAGTAAATCACATGCCTCCTGCAGTCGTCTGGACTGGTAGGAACATTTGAAAAGATAAATGGTATGTTTTGTTATAGGGAGCATTAAAAAGCCCCATCTGTCCTTAGTTATGCTCAGGACTTGAGGCAGTGATTTGTTATAACTTAGTGCCTCAAACTCAAGCACAGGAGAATTGAGAGTCATAACTATACACTATTTAAATTATAAAAAATAAACAATACAGAGTGTTTGTATGTGCGAAATATACATATTAGTAGCTAGATTATATTTAGCCAGTTCATGGGAAGCATATGGCAAATGTTTATGAAAAATGATGATCTATGTGTTAAACAGATGGAGTATGTTAAACTTAAATTAACATCCCTATGTGGTGCCTCATGGAATGAAGATAACAGATTGTATAACCCTGCCAATTCCATGTTATTCCTATGTGAATGTCATAAGATAAGAGGTGGGAAAAATGATTGTGGCCCCAACTGATTGGTCAATTAGCCTAATACATTTGCTCCATCTGTATAGATTATTTTTTAGAATTATTATTAGGATGAAGCCCTAATGTATCNCATGTTCTCCCATGTATATTATATACCAATAAACTAATTTACAGTATAGGAACTGCAGATGTTTGTTTTTACAACTATAGTATTATTATTGTTTTACACCTGCACATAACTACAGTATATGACTTGCAGTATCTCCATTTACATGATCATTGACATGTTGCAACTCCCATAATGAAATCTATTGGCAACAAGTTGAAATCATGCTACTAAAACTATTAAGATTGTTGCAACAACAGACAAAGGTAGAATCGAAGTGGTTTTTTTTAAATGTACTTGTCAATATTTAGCATTTTACTCCCAGCATTCCATTGTGAAACATGTTATTAATCATGTCCAAACGAGTTTATGCAGTATATAGATTGAGTCTGTTCCAGGATACATACAGAATCTCCATTCATTTAAGTTGATCAATAATGACATATTTAAATGATAATAGAAATCCATTTCTTGAGTTGCATCATTAGTACAAAGTTCTAATAAATCTTTATTTCCTGAGGTAGATATCGCAAGCAAATACAATTTTGTAAACCATATTGAACATGAAGATGGTATTTCAACTGATAACAAGTGGTATTAGTGTAATTCATCATTTATGTTTTAGTTGCCTTGTACATGGAATGAGTAATTCGGGACTTCACAAAAAAAATCTACAGTTCATTTAGGTATGGTATGGATAGTATTTTCCTAAAGTATTATTACACTTTGATAAAAAAAATATATACTTAAAGTTTATGTAACCCTAAATTTGACCTAAAAATTCTATTAAAAATTTAAAGTCTATTAAAAGTGCTTATACAGACAATTAAATACAATATTTTCATGTTGTAAATATTCTTGGAGCCATCATAAAAAAGTGTTAATGTGGGCTTTCTGGTATTATTTTGTTATGAAAACATTGTAGTGTAAATTACAAAACTATTGTGTAGCGGGTTAACAACATCATTCTATATGTCTCTATGCCAAGAGAAAAGTGTAGTCAAGCATAAATTGTTAGCTATATATCAGCATTATTGTAACTATAGGAGCAGTTTTTTTTCTTTCCTGTAAGTTGCAAACTAAATAAAATAATGTAGATTACTGATAAAGCATACCACAAGGAACATTAATCAACTGTCAAAACAGTCATTATGAATTACAGTGCTCATTAACCGCTAATGTTTTAAGCAGAATCTCACTTGCTAAGAAGTGTAAATGCACGTATTTATGAATAGGCAATATATTTACAACCAAAAACATGTTATAGATTATTTATCAAATGCTGAGTATGTGTGCTTCATTTCTAAAGATGGAAATGCCTAAATCTTATAGTGAAGATGATCAATCAGAAATGAATGTGTTCATTACAAAAAAATATGTTTTATGATTAATGTTCCTCTCAGTGTAGTCCAAAGTATTCAATAGAGTCATTAAATAAGGTGAGAAACACATAAGCAAGCTCATTGTTTTATTTAGAAGGGTAGATATAGAGGAGAGAGGTGTACAGGTAGGAGAGAAGATAAGTAGATGACTCATCTAACATCACAACCTCTGTTTATAAGCTGCAATGGCGTAGAGAAGATCCAGTTTATAAATAGTGGCTGCGGCTGTCACATGAGCCATTGCAAGACCTATTTGCCATTTTAAAATGTTTTTCTTTTTCCCTAAGTCTTGCTCAGATCAAAAGCATACAAGTCTTGTTCCACCTGGGGACAAATGACCTGGCCAATGCTAGTGTTCTAGCTGTTAAAGGAGAATTTAAAAAGTTAGGAAGTGCTCTTAAACAGGTGGCAAGTACTGTTACTTTTTCTGAAGTACTGCCTGTACACAGATTTGATGCAGCTAGAACAGCTCAGATTAACATCTTTAATCTGTGGCTTAGCCA
>JABWIB010002665.1:52255-62390 GCA_016617825.1 Platyplectrum ornatum | reverse complement strand
ATATTTAATTGTTTAAAAACATTCTCAGTGAAACTCCTTTCAGAATGAATTCCCAGCAGCATCATCTTTACTGTATATTTTGTAATGGCTGGATTGTTTTCTTGTTACTGTGCATGACTGTACTATTGATTTATCATTAACCTTTTTATTTATTCTGATTTATTGTGTTTGTAATACTGCAAATGATTTTGGATAATGTTTGATTTATGTTAAGAGCAGCATTGAGAANCACTAACTCTTCTTCATCAAGACAGGACCATTAATGATTGATTAAAAGAATCCTCTTGTGAAGCCTGGTAATTGGCCGGTATTTTTATTTTAATAGCGTTACATAAAATAACTTTTCTGCAGCTTATAAATCTAAAAAAATAAAAAAAGCAAAAACACTGCAAGAATAAACCAAGTTCATTGAATGAAACAAACCTCTTTAAATGACTTCTTCATTTCCACCAAGGGATGCCAATGTGTTATAGGCTTTCGGGGATATGCCAACATTTCATTCCAATGGTCTCTTCCTAGACCTTCTGTGCTATTACCTACCCGACACACTCCAATAATCTCATTATGCCCAACTCTAAAAGGAAATGGAGAATAAAAAATCATTGGTCAATAAAATTGTGACTAGCTACTGAACATCTGGAGATATACATTTAGTGCTTTTAACACATCTAACACAACACTACACTCCTATCTTTATTGCTAGCAAAGACAATTAAAAGTTATTTAATCTTCCCCACTATTATAAAATCCTCCCAATCTGCCACACAAAGAAGAGTGGAAAGAAATTATATAACTGAGAGAAAACTTTAGAATATTGCCTGTATGACTTGCACATTGGTAACTGGCACAGGACCGATTCAGATTAAGTAACATTGGGGGATTTAAACAAGCCACTTGTGTAATTCTTCTAACTAGTAACATCTGTGTTTGCATACCCCAGATGTACTGCAGATCTGTCTAGTGGTTGGGGGGATTAGCATGATGCCTTTACGCATGTCTATTGGGGATGTAGGTGTGGACAGGACATTTACTCCCCTCTCCCGCTCGTAAAACCATAACTCAGTGTACGGCTAGAATGATTACATACATTGCTAATACGGTTGTCCCAGTAAATAAGGAACAGTTCCATGTGGTTATTAATGAAAATAATGAGATACAGAAACTCTTTTTTTTCTAAAGATTTGATTATTATTATTGTTTTTTTTAATGTCATATATTTGTTTTATTTAAAACATTATATTCCAGAGCTTGACCTGAATGTCCTAGTGAATGTGGTAAAATTAACTACTATCTTTTTATATCCATTGCATAAATANTCAATACATTATCTTTCTGTTACTTACTTTCTGCTATTGGTTATTAAGTCCCGTTTGACTTACCTATCATAATCCATTATTGAGATTAAAAGGCTGACTTGGTCCATGCTTTCTGGTGGGATGTCAAAAATGATGGCCTCATTATATGTAGGGTTCAGTGTATTTCTTTTAATGGTTGTTTTCTTCTTTTTCAACCTACGTCCATCACAAAGCAGGGACACCTTCACATATGGATCTGTACAGAGAAATGCAGACATTCATTACAATTTATTCATTACTTTACTTTAAATAGCCTGTGTGGAAAGAAGCAGAATCTCCTAATGGAAGTAGCATTCCTCTAGTCATATCCAACACATTGAGTCTTTGAAGCATGACTGGGAATCATTACCAAGCCAATAACCAAATACTTCCTTATGGTAGAGGAGGNCATCTACAGACAGCTGTTTCAGGGTGTTTTTCCCTCAACAGTGTAGAGCAGGGATCCTACAGACAACATACTGGCAATCATGCACTGATTATGATTGATTAATTTCCTTAATTTTACTTAATAATGCATCAATTTTAAATATTTACTTTTTAATGGAACCTGAATTGTGTGTGAGTGTGTATATATATATATATATATATATATATATATATATATACAGGGCTAGAAGTGGGGGGTATATGGGGGTACTTTTCCCACTGTTGTAATGGAAACATTTAAAATGTCCATTGACTTCCATTATTTTCTGTGTTTCCATACCGCCACTTCTGAATGTCCATACCCCCCACTTCTAAATTTCCACTTCGACCACATATATATATATATATATATGAATGGAGTTGGTATACTGGAAACAGTAAAAAAAAACTAAAGGGGGGAACAGGAGAGAAGAAGGAAAAAAAGCAAAGGTGAAATAAATAGAAATAAATAAATAGTGAAGTAAATAGTGAAGAGAATTATATAAACATAGAGAGAGTGTAAGCAAAAGTAAAAGAACAGATAAATGGGACAATTGGAAGCGTAAAAGAAAAAATAGGGGAACTGGAGAGATTAAGGGATTGGACAGGGAAAGCTATATGAAGGGCAACAGTGGAACCACAGGAAACTAATAATCTGTTCTGCTGTATAAAATACATATGCACAGTTTGTTTTCTTGAAAAAGGTAAGAAATTATGAACAAATAAAAAAAGATTAAACACTCTTATAAGTAAGCTATATNAAATTCTTTGGACTGAGTTATTTGGATACATAAAGCATAAATTATTATGACATGTTCTTTTTGAGGCTTCCTGTTTGCTTAAATACACAAATTAAGCACATAATTATGTCTTTCAAAGTGCATGTCCCTTTCAGAGAGTTAATGTTATCTTACATCACAGAGGTACTCAGAACTATATTTAATCCACAGGGTCACAGCTGATTGGGGGAGAGAGGGCTGTGTGCCTCGTCTCCTTGCTAATGCACAGTAACTGTTGCATGTTATTATTCAGTGTCCATTCATTGTGCACTCTGCTCCAAATTACAGTTCATTACTCTTTTAGGTATATTGATGTAGCAAAAAGGCCATGTATTTCTGAAGAGNGATTTTATGTCAATATTCACCTTTAATCTGTTGTAGTAATATACATTTAATTAAAGCATAATTGCCTTTGAAATAATGTTATTTTAATTGGCTTAAACAAGACAGATATGGCACCATGTTCACATAACAGATATGCCAATTACCTTGCATAAAAACTAAATACAAATTTATAAGGGGTACACTTATTAGATTATATAGTATGTGTTATGTAAAGGAAAAAAAATGTTTTTCTTTCATAATTAACTGTATTCTGAACATTTCAAGAATATAAAAGGTTTATATGACCTGAAAAATCATTCTGACATCCTGACAGGCAAAAGCAACTGACAATGGTTTCTTCATGATAACATTAACAAAAAAATACACCCTTATTTCTGCTTGCATAAAACCTGAANTAATTAACTCTGGTATGATTTAAACATGAATATATGTTATAGNCCTAATTCAGACTGGGACATAAAACGGACATTGTATTAAGATTTTACAAGGGAGAACATGAGTTGACTAAAATAATCAATGGGGAAGAAGTAGTAATGTTACTGTTATGTGTCTGCATGCAAAATATGACAATTCNGTATAGATCCACTGGGACAGTCTTAGGGCCAAGACCCTGTTTTGCTTTTGGAGAAACACAGTTTCTCAATTGATGGCCTCAATTGATTTAACAGTACTATACACTAACATACATGATAAGACCAATGGCTATATACTGACTGATATGTATATAAATGTGTATCCCCTGGAACATGTACCATTGGTGGTATGTGAAACTCTTTGGTAGTTTGCACTCTTGGGTAGTACAAAGGAAAACTGGCTTGCAGACGGAATGTGCGAGGGATAGATACATAGGGGTATAGTATACAATGGACCACATACACTAGGGACTATTTAGTCACCTATCAGCATGTTTTAGGAAACCTGAGTACCCAGGGGAAACCCAAACAGACACGGAAGAACTCATACATAGATAAGGTCCTGTCCAAAAATTCATACTTTTAGCAGTTTTCTTACATCACTATGACATCACATAGTCATGTAACATTCACTCATACTCAGTAACTGTGTATATAATCCAAACAAATGTNACACTATATGTGGTATACAAATTATACATTAACTATTATGATAGCGATGCTAATCTTTTNATTGGTATTTGTTGTCATAATGGATACAATGTTGGGTATGGTAGCCCCTACAATAGTCCATTCGACTCTTTTACTCCTATTTTAACCTGTGGTCATTTTCATCACTTTATATGGCAGTTTAAGTTGTTTAAGCCTTAAATATAAGGCTTAGTGGACATTCAGGGGACATAGTATGATTTTAGAGATTACACATACCTGAATAACCAGTTATATCCATTGCTTTTAGATTTCGACACTTTATTACAGTTAACGTCAGACGGCCAGCAGTTGGAAGATAACAGAGTGAAAACATGATTTCTCCAAGATCCACACTTTCCTGAAAGACATAATATGAAATAATTAACCGGAACTTCTGCTACACACTTTGTTAGTGTAAAAGTAATTGTTGGGAGCACTTAAAAAACCTCTTTAATATAATTAGGTACATTTCTAGAATTGAGATGGGGGTGGGGAGGGAAAATATATGAAGCAAGGAAAAAAACTTCTTCAACCTTGTTTGGAACTTGTATATTACATTGTAACCTATGTTTATGTCAGTAAATTATAGTAAATGGCAGGAATCGTTTTTAGATAGATCTGAGACATCTGAGATAGGCAGTAAATAAACATATTAAGTTCTACGTTCTGGATGTTCATTAGTAGGATCAATGAAACTTAAAGAGAAGAAAAGTTTTTAGAGAACTTTTTCAGGAAACTTAAAAACAGATGCTGTGAGAAATCCAGAGCCTGAGGTGAGCTTAAGAGACAGCCATAAGCTTCCATCTGGTACTGTAAAAGCATTTTTTATGAAATTGAAATTACCCCAATGCCAGGAAGCCTGTCATACAAGTTTCATACTTTATATCAAGACTGGATTTATGCTAAGCCTACTAATTTGCAGGGCACACTCTGGAAAGACCAAACATAAGCATCACTGTACACGATTTGCTCTTTAAAAGCAGTGCAAAGTGTTNTGTGTAGATAGAGACGCTGCTTATCTTTATAGGCTTATTCAGTTATGACATGCCAAGCTACAAAATCACAGGTAAAATGTATATCATATGTTTAATGTGTCCAGCAAAACCACACTGTAATTACTGTGTTTCACATTAACCTATATAAGNAATCATAAGCATATCTGCTCTTGTCATTCACAGCAGAGAGAGTAGCAAAGGGAAAATAAGTAAAGTATGTTTAAACAAATTAAAAGAATAGGATGTGGTTTGGACAGCTGGAGACACACAGGACATTGGAAGGTTGGAAACACAGCCACTGGTTTGGACTCACATCTTATAATCACACTTTTCTTTGATAATCAACTATGGGAGGGGCAAAAATGTGTTGTCCTGGGTCCCAGAATTACTCTTGACGTGCCTGGCAATAGCTGTATGTGCCATTGTAAAACCAAGCTTTTGTACAGCATGGGAAATGCCAAAGACTTATATATTATTTGCCACTCACCACCACCACCACCTTTTGTAATTCCCCAATTAATTTTTGTATATGAAAAGGTGGTGATATCCTTAAACCACTACTATTATTTAATAAAGAGAAAAGAAAAGACTGGTTTGATGTTGGGAATTTTGTGACGCGAGTTTCACTGAATAAGATTTCTCAAGGTAATCCCTGAGCCCATCATAGTGCCTCTTATTTATGACCTCCATCACTCAATTAGTGTAGCTCAACTGCCAAAGTGGTCTTTACATGGGGGTCCACGTTATTCCTGTGTGTCGTCATAGCATTGTCATGTGACTTCTGTCAACCAGTCAGCTTATGAAATCCCTATTTGTTTACAGGGAGATTGAATATCCTAGTCTTGTGACTTCTTGTAGGCCGATCGGCTTGTGAGACATCTGTATTATATACAGATCGGCCATGTTCATTTGTGTCTTTTAAGTAAAAAAACAAACAAACAAACAAACAAAAACTATATATATAGATATAGATATATATAATACAATACAAATTGATTAAGCTATTAAGACTAGTGTCACTCATTTGTCATTCTGTCATACTTTCAGTGTCTCCGCATCTATCGTTCTTCTCCATTAATTCTCCATTAATATACAAATCACTGTTTTTATTATACATTTGTCAATAAAAAACTTGTAATGAATTATACAATGAAACAGAAAAATGCGCGAGAATGACTACTGTTACCCATCAAAATAATGGCTTTTCTGTTAGGGAAGTCCTAACCCTCAACAATAAGAGTATTCAAATTAAGAGATAACTCACCTAGAGGCTCCCCCAGGCCTCCAAATAGCCACTGTGGACCAGCACTTCCTCTCAGCTACTGGTCCCAGACAAGCTTCACAAATACATATACAAAGAATGATGGTTGCTTAGATTAATTTGTAGGTTAATTAAATACTGGTAAATGAAAGACATGGTAAATATCCACTGGGAATAACAAGAAAAATGCCCCAGCATGTTGTTGGGTAAAGGCATATTAAAACTAAAATATATGAAAAATATATCAATAAAAATGTGTTGAATATTTAGACCCCTGCCATATTTCTTATGGATTGGGGTTCATCCACTTAAAGTTCATGTATATTATTGTGATTCCCTAAGGTGCTTAGATGTGATCCCAGTGTAATGACTGTTTGTAGCAGCATATTTTATATTCAGTGCAAAATGTGCAATCGTGCCTCAAAAAGGTGTCTACTCATCAGTAATAACAGCATTAATAAAAGTGCATTAATAAAATTTCCTAGTTGTAAATGTTGATGTGTTTATTAATGGTATGGAATTGTGTATAATCATTATCTAATAAAGTGACCAGTGCTAAGTTGTATAATCCTATATCATAAAAATAATTTATTATAAAAACATAAAATATAAAATCTCATAAAAAAATACAGTATAATTATTGTCCTTTTGGAGCTACCATGTCCATCAAGTAGATCATCATTGTCTCTTGTTGTAATAGGGAGTTGTCCCAGTTCCCTCCTTTAAAACGTTTCTCTGCCTTTCTTAGGGCAAATGAGGAGTTTGGGATTGCTCTCGTGGAGTTTCCAAAAATGCTTTGCAACACTAGCTTTTGCAATGTGATATATTATATCTTTATTCTAAATGCATATCTCTTAAATTGAAATAGAAAAATAAAACTGANATGAATTTGATCATTTCTAGAATCTGGCGATCAGGTGCATCACTGTCTGCAATGCAATACTTACCTTGTGTTAATTAGCATATTAAAAGTGCATCATCTCAAAAAGATGTCTGTGAGTCTCATATAACACGATATATATTGGTCACATTCTGCATCCTAACCATTTTTATGCACAGTATAATGTCATAATATCATGTTCCTATTCAAGACTATAATTTTTACATATTCATATTTATTAGCAACAAGAAAATGCTTCTGGAGCTAGAATAATTAGGTAGAGTTTCAGAAATGATTTCTGAAAGAGAGGGGTAATGAAAATACAAGGCAAACATTGCGTAAGTATTCATTTTTTTATTACCAGCAATAGCAGGACTAGGATATTATTTAGATAATGTCACTTACACACTAGGCAATTATTAGGACAATCAGACGATTGGACAGTGTGTATTCTGGACTGGTTTGTTGGAAAGGTGACAAAATGGTCCAGAAACAATTCCACTGATACTCTGCTGATTATGTTACGATAGCATTCNTTAGCAAGATACCAGGCACAATTATCAGGCTGTGTTTACACTTTTTATAATTGACCTGACTATAAACAGTTTTGTTGGGAGCTCAGGACATCATAAAAGTGTCAACACACCGATTCTCTAAAATGGCTTGTACTAGATTTGTACTAAATAAAAATCCTATCATGAAGAATAATACTGGTTTAATTTTTTGCTTAATATTATCCACAGTATATTTTACAATACTGTGGAGAGTCATGCTGGAGAGTGGGAGACCACTGATGAACATGTTGCAGTAGTCTAGACGGGAGACGACAAGAGTGAATGAGTGTCTTAGTGGCTCTAGTGGATAGGAAGGGTCTGTTGGATAGGAAGAGTGATGTTGCAGAGGTGAAAATGGCAGGATTGGGAGAGGGCAAGAATATGGAGGGGAAAGATGAGTGAAGAGTCAAGGATGACACCCAGGCTGCAGGAGTGGATGGTGGAATTGCTCATAGTTAGGGAGATGGAAGAGAAAGAGTGGATGTACGAGGGATGTTGTCCATATTAAGTACAGATTATACTGATNCTGAAAGCATAATAAACATTCAGTCAGTCATACATATAATTATAATTAACCAAATTGAAACTGCTTTGCACTCAGAGCTCTGCTGGTTCTAGTCACTCTCCTGACTCATACAACCTTACACAACATTAACTTTTNCAAGCTGCCCACACTTACCATGAGGAAAGCCCTATAGGACATTGGGCACTTAGCTTACCCCTGCTGTATAATAAAATCTCCCTCCCACAAGCCACTTTAAGACCCCCATCTTGTCCTGCTGTAAGGACAAGCCACACCAGTATAAAGGTCTGGATTCAGATCCATATTGGAAGTGCGTAGTATACATGCATTTTCCAATACCTATATATCTGATTCCGATCCATAATTTTCACCTTTACCACAAGTTATAAACTATTATTACATTTAGAGTTGNTGTGCAGTTGCTGCGGTCAACTGAAAATGAGTTCACTCAGTTCACTATT
Source organism: Platyplectrum ornatum (assembly GCA_016617825.1). Classification (NCBI taxonomy): domain Eukaryota; kingdom Metazoa; phylum Chordata; class Amphibia; order Anura; family Limnodynastidae; genus Platyplectrum; species Platyplectrum ornatum. Next base: position 53,729 of record JABWIB010002665.1, on the reverse strand, counting down.
GTTATTCATGTTATTCAGTAACTAGTAGAATTATACCCCTGTTCACACAGACTACTCTGGTAAATCTGTTTTTAACGAGCAGGGTTGTTACCTGTGGATCTGTATTACCCTGGTAATTAACCCTGTTCACAGTGCTGAATTACCCTGGTAATTCACTAACTACCTCGGTCAACATCGTTCACACTGAACCAGGGTAGTTAGTCATTTTAGCGCCGTTCACACTGAGCACACTACCCAGGTAGTTTGTCAACCTGGGAAGTTGACTGAATTACCCGGGTAATATCCCTCTTTGTGAACGGGGTATTAGTGGCATAATGGAGAATATCACATAACAACGGGTACATTTATTTGTTTAGCCTATCATTAGGGTTTGTGTTTACTACTCCACTTTTTTTTACCATCATAAATTTCAATGAGAGAATGCTGGCAAGCTTTTTTTAATACAACAATTAAGTGCTTCTTTGGTACATGTATGCTATATGTATTACACTATTTTTATGGATTTATCTTTTACTTAAATCAAGAACTCTTTAGTTCAAAAGTGTAAAATTATCCTTTCTAAAGACAGTCTAATACAATGTCTTTTGTCCTAAGAAACTGCTGCAAAAGTGATTTTCTAAGGAATAATACTGCTCTTTATAGTAAAAAATATAGCTTGGCATGACAAGTGATGGGACCATTTCATTAAGTTGTAAGGTACACTAAGAAGAGCTTGATTATTCCATTCTGTTTTTAGAAGTCTATTATGTCAGTGAGAAGTTGGCAATGAAAACTAAGTGATTTCTTTCTTAAACCTTAATTAGATGTTAATTTTCTCTCCATGTCTTTTCTTTTCACATAGCATGTACCAGGCACTGTACTCAGGTGTATGGATCCGTTAAAGCTATTACAGTACTAACATGGTTATNAATTCCTATTCACAGACATTCTTAAGGATTCAATGTTGGTATTATAATTCCTTTCATTTCCTTGGACAATGTCATTTACTAAATTGAAGGAGTTGAATAATTTCCCCTGTGTTTATTTTAGTTTTTGAAAAAGCTTAGGTTCACACAGAAAGTGTTAACTTATTTTTCGGTCTGATTCCTCAAATAGATTCTTTTTACGCCGAAAGGAAAAACAGATTAGTGCTCAAGAAACACATTTCCATCAACATAATCCCACTTTGGCACAGGGCATGAGCCTACCAGACCACGGCATGTAAGCAGCCATAGCAACAAGCCAGAAAGACACAACCATTTCTAAAATAGAATTACCTTGACATATAAAAGACTAGGGGGGGAATTCAGTAACTGACGAATCTTCTTTGAAAGTTGGTTTCGGCGAAAATTCGTCAAATGTGTATTCACTAAGTGACGAATGTGTATTTTTTCATCATTTAGTTTGACGTTTACATATCATCAATGAACGTTCGCCGTGACGAATTTTCCCATAGAAAGGATTCAAAAATGGTATTCACTAACTGACGAATATT
>JABWIB010002664.1:11614-29134 GCA_016617825.1 Platyplectrum ornatum | reverse complement strand
TCTTTCCCCCCCTTCCTTGCCACTTTGAAAGACCTCCCCTTGGAGAATATATATTTTGATATGAGGGCCAGTCTGCCTGATGTTGAACTTGGGATGTCCAGTTTTTATAATAAATGGGGAGTATATATTGAAAGCCTCCCCTCGTCCCAACGGGACCATATCCTGAAACTATTTGAAGGCACTTCATGGTATCTTTCAAGAGATTGGAATGTTTAAATTCTCTTTTGTATGTTGCTTTTGTGATGTAGACTTGATGATTATTAACCTTAGACTGCTTATATTCTCAATGTGATTTTATCAGATGAGAAGGATAGTTGCCATGTTTTTCTTTGCTTTTTGATTTTCCCCTTTAGTAAGTTTCCTTTTTGATTTATCCTTTTTGATTATTCCTGTCTGTGCATAGAAAAGCCAGCTTCCAAAGGACCGGATGGCAGCCAAGTGGTGTGTGATCGATCCTGCCAAGCTGCACGTTGAAGAGGTAAGCAGAAAAAAAAAAGACACAGGAAGGCGGAAGACAGGGTCCAATAATCAAACACTGCACAATAATGTGCCCTCTGGGAGGATACGGTCCCAATCCAAAATTCGTAAATATCAGATTATCGTACCAGAAATGCTCTGGGACCTTAATATGATCTTTCAGAATTTCATCTGAGCCACGTACTAGAACGATTATTGTGGCAATTCACGGTAATTGGTAAATTGAAACAATCGTTCTGGTGGATGGCCAGCTTTACAAGTGTGAAGATATGGGTAGGTAATTTCTTAGTTGCAATCAATATTAGAGTTGAGAGATGTTTCCAGCCCAAGTCTAATAACAGTGTAACTAACGCTGGTCAGTATCTGTGTGCAAAATGCATAAATAAAAGTTCCCTGCATGCAAACACTTATACCCTATTCACATTAACTCAAAGTAGCAGTCTTTTTCATGAAAAATCCAGGTTCAGTGAAAAAGCCAGCTTCTAAACCCATTTTACAAAAATGGCAGCTACTCAAAGCTGGTGTTCAGAACCTGCTTAAAAGGTGTTTAGCCCTCCTATCCAGTTTTTTAAGTCAGTGTGAACAGTACATAGCTGGCTTTACTCTCCCATTGTGTTTGTGCTACTCTTATTGGCTCACAATCTATTTCCAACACAACACTGCCTGTCTCTCCCTCCCCTCATGTAAACAAACAATCACAGCACATTTTCTGAGTAATGATGTGTATTGGTAGCAAAAAGCAGGGTTCAATGTGAACAGTGCAGGGACAAAACTAGGGTTACAACCACGTCTGTCCTATCATGAAATAGTATGAAAGAGTGTAACAGTGCACAATACAGAAAAAATTCTTGCACAGTTTAAATTGAGAGATTATAGATAGATAGTTTTAAACCAGCATTTGTACGACTTTTATTATTTTAGCTATATATTTTTAATTAAATAAGGAATTATTCAACCTGAGCTGTATTGTGATTATGAATACCGGAAGGAAGGCGGGGATCTCCCCAAAAGGAGTTCAGCAGGAGGCTGGGACTGAAGGAGAGACCCAGCATGCTGCAAACTTAATTGTAAGTAGTGGTATTATAGATACCTTTGGCCATTGTACTGAACCTGATACACCTGCCAGAGTCCGTGGAGGACGTTTAACAGGAGGATTTAACTGAGATGCCGGTGACCGAGAACAGCACGTGGACCCAGAGAGGGAGAGGGGAGACGCTGAAACTTGCATACAGCGCGATGAGACAGGCGGAGTGAGACACGCAGGGGGATAAAGGACACACCGGAATCCGCTACTTTAAGTGTAAGTGGATATTGAGAAATTATATATACTATTAATATATTTGCTAAATATTGTGTATATCTCCCGAGGAAGAAAAACTTTGGAACAAGACTGTGGAATACATTACTTTCTGCACGAACTGTCACCGTTGAGAAATACACAGTTGGAATATAGGACACTGTAACATTCATTTTACCTCCCCTGCAATTTAAATTTTCCCCATAACATTATACTCTTAAATTCAACAGTATGCACATTTGGATTCAGTCCTATGTGAGGAAACATCAGGAGGCAGCCATGCAAAGCTGGAGGTTAATAAGAATATCTAGGAGAATGATTATCAGTTACTCATAAGTGCTGCTACACCCCTTTTGTCGGATTCTAAGTGGGAGGGTTATTTTTAGTAGTTTTATATTAGAGATGAGTGGGTCAGGATCTCAGTTAACCAGATAAAAGATGATGGCCTATCTTATTGAGTGAGTTAAGGGCCTCCAGCAGGACCCTAAAAACCTTAAAATCAATGGTAAGCAGAGCATTTTTGCAGGCCAAAGACCATAGGGGAGAAAGATGGTAAACAGAATTCTGAACTGTCAAGGAGTCCTGGCTCGACCAGCATCCCAGAGAGGCAGTAAGAGAAAGACAATTATGGTCACTCCTTCCATAGTAATATGCAACAACAAAAAAAATAAATAATAATCTAATTAGGGATCACAAAAACAAGTGTTGACAGAGCAGTTTTCTCATTTTGAACACAAGAGGTAATGTTACGATTGTTTTACATTTAAATTTAGTTTGTAACCAGCAAATAGTTTTTAAGTTGTTTAAATTGTTACACATTCAATGTATTTTAATGGGAACATTTGGATCTACAATTTACATGAGAATTAACAATATCACCACAGATTGCAACCCAGCAACTTTATTTCAGACAGATTCTGCTGTAGGTGTTAAGAGTTCTGAACAATATAAAAAAACAAACAGAAGAAAAATAAAGAATGTTACGGTGTCATTCTATGGAAAATTCTATTTTACCCAACATCAACATTATGCTTAAACACTGTACAAAAGTAGTTTGGAAGCCCCAAATTACCCATGTACAACATAGTAACACAATCTTCATGTGATTACAAGAGAATCCAGTTTTCCTCTGGGACCAATATGGTTACTAGAAATGTATGCCACAAAACAAATACTATATACTTGTCCCATGTTAAAAATAACATGAAGGATAATTCATTAAACAAGCTGCATTGTATGGGTGCAAGTGAAATCACCTGTACCCTTCAAGTGATGATCTTTATCAATAATGGCCCCCTTCACCGACACCTGCACATTTATGTTCTCAGATAAATGATGGGGGGGAGCAATAATGCACATTTCTTAAAAATCCAACAGTACTACAAAGGATGTTTTTCCCCCCGACATGTGTGGAATTCAGACATCCACATTTACTACCCTTGGCAAAGCTCAGTCTTTTATAGTTTAGAATAATTGTTACTACACTGGATTCATCAGAGCTGCATGGTGGACAGAATATAACATCATCTTACATAACTAGGCTATAGCTTTACAAAGATCTATGAAAAATATAATACTCAATGGAATAAGCCATTTTCAGCAGCTAATGCTGGGTTTTAAAACTCCTATTTCTTGCTAGCCCCATCAAGCAACCAGGCTTCCATGCAAGAGGTTAACATTACTGCCATAAACCGGCTGTCACTGAGGAAAAAATGCAGCATACAGAAATAGATGCAAACCAAGGCATAATTTAAAGAAAACTTAAAAGCACATGAGTTGTTGCCCGTGTAGTCACAGAACATTTACAAGAAATTTGTAAACCTTGAATACTACTAAAAAATTCATCATTAAGAGAGGTATGGTGTAACTCTAGACACAAGCTTATTGGATAATGTGCAAGTTACAGCCATTGCTAAAAAACAGTAGTAACAAGGGGCTTACTCTAAAGCAACATACAGTGGAAAAATAAACATGACATGCCCAAAGCACATAAGTCAAAAAGGTGTAGAAAAACAAATGCAGTAAAATATAGGGTTGACTACAAAAAACTTGCAGTCATCGCTTTTCTCTGATCGAATTTTGAGCCATATGTAGGTAACAACTTAAAGCTTTGTTATACTGTTTGATAATAGAAATCAATTATGGAATTTATTCAATGTCCATCTCTGGAAGTTTCTTTTCCGCTTCAGAAGTGCCTGTATTTGGACTTTGTTCAGGAGCCTGTGGCCCCTGACTGTTTGTGTTATTTTCTACTGGTCCATTCTGCTCGCCAGACGGTTGCTCCTCTTTTGGAGGTTCCACCTTGGGTTTTGGCTTGGAGACTATAGGGTTGCATAAGCCCGTCAATTCCTTGGGGAAAAAAAAAAATCATACTGATAAGTAAACAAAAGCAAATTTTACACTGCACCAAATGCAAGTTATATGGGTTTTATTTCATATCATCCCTGATGTTTAAGCCATAATCCAGACTTCTATTACTCTAGATAAGGAGTTCTGCTTCTCCCAGTTGCAGAAAATACAACATCATTTACTGCATTAAAACACTTTTCTTTTTAGAAGATACTTGCAAATATGTTGTGTCATTTTAGTACCTTGAACTTTTTAATCTACTTCATATAAAATATCAATGAAAATCTTGTCTCTGTGTTCTTATGTGCCAGAATTAGCATGGCCTTTGGTAATTAATCGCTTGGATTTATAGTAATCGTATTGTGTTTAGTAAACCTAGGTACACACTATAAGATAAATTGTTCAAAACAAAAGATTTTTTCAAGAGTGGGTAAAACCATGATGAATTGCAGGGGAGGTAAAATGAATGTTAGTGTTAGCATGCAGGGAGAATACTTTATTGTTGCATGTTGCACACAGATACTGACCAGNGTTACTGTTACACTGTTATTACACTTGTGCTAGAAACATCATCTCTCACCTGTAACACTGATTGCAATTAATTCAGTTTGCCTCCCCTGCAATTCAACATGGTTTTGCCCACTCTTGAAAAAATTGTTTAATTGGAACAATTTATCTTACCGTGTGTACCTAGCTTAACAGGGAACAAAATATTACATATAAAACAAACATGCGAATAAAAGAAGACATGAAAAAAGTGCCAAACATTACAGAGTAACCCATATTATTAGAAAAATTCTACTTGACACTGGACAATATTCTATTTGACACTGGACAATACTGGTCACAATTAATAAATACAGCAAATTTTAAACAAACAATGTATATTTTAGATTAGTCAATATGTAAATTGGTTAGGAGAAATCAGCGTAGTGTTTTTGAAATGTTACAAGGATCATCAGTAACTCACTTTTGTTTTAGCTTGAATATCCTTTGTTTTTATCACAGGATCTACAGTTAGATTTTGTTTCATTTGAAGATTCATTTTGTTATTCATCCACTCCATAGTTTCATTTATGCTCTTCTCAACTTTCTCCACTTCAGAGGCATCCAAATGGTCATATGCTTCTTCCTGCATGGAGTCAGGACATTACATTGTAATAACTTTAAGGTTAGTTGTAAGGTGCAAGAAGTAAAAATGAAAGCCATGTTGAGGTACATATAGCAGAACACATTCAAATTGAACATTTATGATTTATCAATGCTGCACCAAGAATGGGCATGGTAACCATAGCTAACATTCAGATTCAAGCTCATATTCTACAGTTTTTAAAATGAAACAGAGCTTGAATCTGATTGGTTGCTATGGGCAACATCCCCACGTTTCCAATCCTGCAGTTTAAAAGTAAACATTTCACCATGCCCTTAGCTTCAAGGCATTTGATTTGTATTGTTTGGCATGTCATAAGGTAAAACAGAAAACATAATTAAGTAGACAGATTTGTTAAGTTGTGTGTTGTTCCAAGGGCTAAATCTTGCTACATTACACTGCTAATTACCATAAAACGATCTAGACTAATCAATGTAGCTACACAGCATAGTAAAGTATCTTTATTCATTATCTTAGTAAAGCACTCAAAAAAGAATGTACATACTTTATTTTTGAAGGCAAGAACTATTTTCATGTAAAGTTGAATTTGTTTTCCGAGCTCATCAAAAGCCTTTGGTCTTTCCTCAAACTCCAGATAACGCATTTGTATAGGCTGGCCCAAGCTCTGCGAGAGAGAAGGAAGGATACAAAGAGTTTTAATTTTTTTTTTAATAAATAAAACACAAAATTAACAAATGGTAGCAACTTGTGTATTGTGGCAATACAAAAATGTAAGGAAAATACAAGGACTGTTTGCTCAGTTAAAACTACCTTTAGCTCAGTTATTTTGTCTATATAAACTTGCTTCGGTTGATCCTCTCCATCTTCATACAACCAGTTCTCTGTGTCTTCAAGTTTCAGAATAAAGCTGTTGCGTTCCTTTAGGAGAAATGTAAAATTAACTAACAGTATTATACAGACCTTGTTTTAGAAAAATAATAATGTGAGACCAGTAACAAAATGAATACAGTAATAGAAAACACACTAAATTGTTGCATCAAGAATCACAACTAGACTCTGAATTTCACTCAATCATTTGTTTAGATAAGTCACATATGTGAGGATGCAGACAAAGACATGTATGCTTGCATGCTACAGAGCATTTCCGATTGAGGACAACCAGCTTAGCTACTTTCTCATTTCCCCATCTGGGTTGGGTTGTACGCATTTGTTAGTTTGATTTTAAATTTAAAACCCTGGTCTCAGGCCAACATAGCATTCCCGCAGCAGCTAAACATTCCCTTACATTACCAAGACTATTTTTTGAAGAATGTGCTCCAATATATATAAAAAAGTATATGACAGTTTCTAGGCTCTCGATGCATCCATACACTATTTACTTACATCTTCATTGACAAACTTCTCATAGATACCACTCAGTTTGTCCCTCATTTCATACACATATTCTTCAACAGCATTCTTGGCATCATTTCGCTCCTTTTCAAGTTTATCCTGCATAATCATCTTTCCCTATTGCAAAAATAAAAAAATAGAAAATCAAATAAGAAATAGGCATCTGCTAGAAAACAGGTTAACAACTAGTAATGGATTTGTGTATTGCTTTTATTGTTTTACACACTGAAACATTTTTATATATATTTAATTATATTTATTAACAGGCTTTTATATAGCACCATCATATTAAACAGCGCTTTAAAACTACAAACAGCATATTTTTATGTATTACAGTCATTGTAATAGTAACAGAGACTAACTATAGGACATTGGGATTTAATACACAAGGTAAAATGCTTTGCATCACTCCACCAGATGAACAGCAGAGCTCACCCAAAATGAATGACCTCAGTATGTCTTGGAGGTCAATTAATAGTATGGAGAGAAAGTATGCAAGATTGTGTACACCATAAAAACAGAGGGAAATTGGATAGCAAAGCAGATGTAAATAGCGTAGACTAGAGTTAAGAAACAAGTTGTGGAATCAGGTAAGCTGGTCTGAAAAGGTAAGTTTTAAGAAAAGTTTGGAGAACTGAGCAAATTCAGCATTCAAGGTTTTATAATAAGCAGTGGTATAAAAGATTGTAAAAACAAAGTAAAGCATTAGATCAATTCTGAACTCGGAAGTCTGACAAATTAGTGAATGTCACACATGTAAAATAAAAGACAGGTTAATCATAGTAACAGTTACATAGTTCCTTTCATAAGGTCAACCTATTTCAATTTCCTACGATCCTAAAAAAAAACCTCCAACCTTACAAAGGTAAGATTTATGTTACTAGATGTATCCCTGGGTATAATTTTCCCTCTAAAAAAAAATTGTCTAACACTTTCAAAATATCTATTGAATCTGCCATCACAACCTTCTCTGGAAGTTAATTTTACATCTTAACAACGCTTTACACTTATCTTATTCAGTGACACATGTCCTCTGTACAGTCCTTGGGGTAAAAAGTTCTGGTGAAAGTTCTCTGTACTGTACAAATATAACACTTCTGCAACCTCTCCCATGGCATTCTGAAGTGTAATGGCTACTTACGATATAAACTGTGGTATGACTGAATGTAATTGGCTGAGAATAAATGGGAGGAACCAGAGAATAGTTTTTTTTTTTGTCTGCTGGTGTTTGTTGGTATGGGAAAATAGCATAAATGGGCCTGGGGAAAAGTAAACAGATGAGATTGCACACTTAATGTGCCTGATCAACTGATCTGCATTGTATGGGGCATTTTTATACACGTTTCAGCCTAAATGACATAGAAATGTGTGAATGTAATAGACAAACTAGGTCAATAAAATGTGAGATTTCACTAATAATCATTGTAATGCAACTATACAACGTTTTGGCAAAATCCCAAATGAAATGGGAAACATGGCAAATGTCTGGATAATTTGCTTCTAGGGAAGTGAACACACCTATATTCAAGCCTAGTAAACATTTGCTGTAGAGACTACAAACCTCATTTTCAACAAACAAATTCAGCATATCTCTTCCAATCTGCCAAGGAGGATAGTGATCAATCGGAAGGTCAACTGTGCTGGTCTTTACTTTGGCCTTCTTGGCTTGAGGAGGCTGATCAGTTTTCTTTTCCTTAGGAGTGGTCTGTGAGGTCTATCAGCAAAAAACACTTTCATCTCGTATGTGGTGTTTTGTAAAAAAAAAAAAAAAAAAAAAAGTAAAGAAATAAATAAAATCAACAAAACAATATTTAGGACATTCAGTTGTTCAACATGTACTAATCCAAAATGTAAACAAAATATAATATTAATGTATGCCACATGATACTCTCCAACCTGCTGTATTTCTGTCTGTTCTGATTAATTCGCTATTTTCAGTAACTCTTTTATCAAATTACTTGTGTGTGTGACAAGACCAAGCTGTCAATGGATGCTAAGAACTAAATGGCCCACAATTTCCACTGCTGTTGCAGAGAGCATGCACAAGACGGGGCTGATAAAGAAGCCTTAGGAAGAGAAAAATTATTATTGAGAAATACATGAAAGAGGAAGCAGAGACTGGAATTTGTAGCAGATTGACATCTACTGTCAGCCATTAACAGATCATGTTTTAAGTGATGAAAGAGCAGACAGGTACAGGTGGTTAAAACACTACTTATTGCTGGTTGACTGGGATTTACACCTTATGGATATAGTGGTAAAGAGCAAAAACAATTTTCAATAAGGTGAGACACCTTCAGTTACAGTATGTGTAATTTTCTTGATCTATTGAAGCATATGAAATGTTTTCTGTCAACATCATAGAAAAACTCATTTATAGCTGTTTGCCTGCACAGCAATGATTCCACAACACACTATTTATTCATTCTTCATAAACCCCCTTGTGTGTAATATATGTTACATTCATGTTATAAAAGCAATATTTTCTTATATCATCAAATAAAGTGGCTTGCTACTTATTACACTGCATTTAATAAACACGGTGGAGAATATTTTACTCCATTTTAAGTGTCAGGTTCTTATTTAAATAGTGTTCCCCAAATCCCCCATAGTGCCCTACAGGCACTGAACAATAAAACTGGTGCAAACTACATAATATGTACAATGCAAGGGGGGGGGAAAAACAGCACCTCCATTTCATCAGGATTAGACTTGTTTTCAGTTTGTGGGGGTTGGTTGTCTTCTGGCTTGGGTTCATCTTGATCAACTTGCATTTTCTGTTAATAAATACAAATAACATTATAGACAAATGTACAATGACACAGTGGTATGGAGATGCAAACATATGATAGCCACAGCAATACCTCCTCTTCCTTTACTGCTTGGTCTGTTTCCATAGGTTCTTCACCATCTTCAGTCTTGTGGATTTCAACAAGGGATGCACTAGAGACGCTAAATATGCCATGGACATTTACACGCACTTTCACCTTTACCTTGGAGCTAGAGCCATCTGCCTGTGGGACTACCTTTTGCACATGGAACTGACCTAAGTCGTAAGCAGAAGCATGAAAATAAATAAAAAAAGATAAACTACTAATTTGCTACTACAATTACATCAGTGGCTATAAAAATTAACCACTATTGGATAATAGCCAATATGGATAATATAGATGGTGTTGTATAGTAACAAATACAATTGCTAATCGATGAAGCATAAATTTCAACCAGTTTACACCAGAAACATTACAACTTAATAACCAGGGTGGTTTATAGAATCATTATATATTCATGCTTGTCAATAATTCACCACTAACACCAAACATCTTGACAAGGTGTTATTACAAAGCATATTTATATGAGCTACAATATTAGCTACGATCAAAGCTGTAATTCACACCCCCATTTAGTATACAATGTCCTGTTACAACAACATAAAGAGCACTATTTTATATAATATAAATCACAATTTGGTTTACCTAAAGAGGGATCAGGATAGGGCAGTTCTTTGGGTGCACTGTAGTAAGCGTCCAAGGTGAATGGCTCCTTGCGGTAGAATGTAAGCACTTTGGAGAAGGGTGCTGCATGGTTCTTCGGAAATACCTCACAATCACTAAGAAAAATCAAATACACAATTACAAAACCACAAAAAAACTGTTAAGAAGAAAATAAGTCACAACAGGTTTACTCTACAAGGCATGTGAACATAGCAATCAAAAAAACAAAAAACAAAAACAAGACTAAAAACTAGAAAGTTAACGGTTTACCTCAACCCTTCCTCTGCTGGAGAATTCCACTTCAAGGATATTGGGTAAGGTACCAGGTCAGTGATTGAAAACTCTCGTACTTTGAAGGCCGGAGACAGGATGGCACACTACAACCAAGAGAGAACATACCCAATCAAATTAAAATAAACCAGCAAGTCATACTAGCTTATATAGAATTTAGTCATATTAAAAAGGAAAAGGTTTTTACCTGTACAACTGAATTAAAGTTTGCATGTCTAAACAAAGTATAAAATGACAAGAACAAATCTTTGCACTCCTCAGGACATAGGGAAGAAAAAACACACCACATTTTACTAACCTGCAATGCACAGCCTCTGGCTACTGCTTCATCAGCATTCAGCGTTGTGCTGACTTCTTTCCCAAAGAAACGCATTATTCGCTCTTTTACAGCTGGGATTCGTGTAGCACCACCAACTATTTCTACTGCATAAACTTCCTCTTTTTTGAGTTCTACAGAAATAAACGTTAGACACAACAGTGAGCAACACTACACAGAGAACAGGTTAGGCTCAACATGCTGTGCCATATTCTAACTAAAGATGTGTAGACAAATCAGCAAATATTAAAAAATAAATAAATGCTATTAAATGCTAATTAGTTTCACTTTAGGCAACAAACCATTGATAAACATTACTTACTAGCTTGTTCTAGAACGCTGCGAAGGGGAGCTTCAACACGAGATAACAGGTTGTCGCACATTTCTTCAAAGTGGCCCCTTTAAAGTAGCAAATACATTAAAACAATATTAAAGCATATCCATGTGTTTACAAAGAAGTCCTAACCAAAATCTAACATTTACTCTCATTGTTATTTAATCTTCTTCTTGTTATTAAATTAATTAACAAGTAATCTTGACATTTCAAGTACTCAGCATTACCTCTTACAAAGTCACAGCTGGACTAAATATATTTGAATATTTACCTGTTCATTGAGCCAGACACATCAATATCATTCATAAAACATTCGATGTTCAGTGGTAGTTCTGAAGCGTTTGCACTCATCAATTTCTTGAGTTTCTCACACTCCTGAGCGAGTCGCAGCAAAGGCCTAATCTTAGACTTTATATCCAACTTGTACTTCTTGCCAAACTCTTCACAGAAGTAGTTAACGAGAACATCATCAAACTTTCTCCCTCCCACAAAAGGATCAAATGCAGTCGCTAGAACCTGACAAACAGAAGACAGGAATGTCCAACAGAGTCTATACTGTTTCTGAGTGTGTAAAAAAACACAGCTTCCTGACAGGACACTATATGTTGGGTAGGAGAGAACCTCCGACCATATTAAAGACAAGCTGGACTGCTAGTTCTGGGGGGAGAATATAGGATCTTTTTACATCAGCAGAGAGCTCTCCCTTGAGAAAACCCTTAAAGCATTTCAAAATAATCAATGTGTGCATATATAACTAGATTGTAAAGGAAACATCTGTTTTATAGATTTATAGTATAAATAAAAAACGACTTTTCTGCGCTGATCAACACTAGCTGCTGATAACCCATACCACCCCTCTTAAAAAAAAAATATATAATCCAATAAAGATAGTGTGGGCCCTATCTGCGCGTGTGTGCTGCTGTGGGGAATGAAATAGCGCAAATAATATAAATATATCTGAAGGATTCTGCAATCCTCTAATATTAGGATTGTAGCTCCAGTTATAATATAATATAGTTCAAGACCATGTGGAGAAAAGAACAGAAGTAGTGAAAATTAAATTTAATCCATTCTTTTAAAAGACATAAAATTCACATCACAAATATATAAAAAGTAGTCTCGTATCGCGCAGTTGTAATGACTGAGGTAACACCTGTCCTCTGGGGTGGTCGCAGGCCTGGGTGCAGGACATGCTGGCTGCTCCGACTGATGCGTTTCAGGCAGGTCCTGCCCTCTCATAGCCAGCACGTCCGGTATTTGTGATGTGATTTTTCTGTTTGCTTTTTTTTTGTTAAAGAATGGATTAATTTAATTTTAACTACATTAACTGTTCTAGAACAACATGGGAGCTACATTCCTAATATTAGAGGATTGCAGGAGCCCTCACATATAGCTCTCTCTCTCCCCCTATATCTCTCTCCCCCTATATCTCTCTCCCCCTCTCCCTCTATATCTCTCCCTCCCCCTCTATATCTCTCTCAGCACAGATAGGGCCCACACTATCTAGCTTTATTGTTATATAGATTTGATGGTTTCCTTTTTAAATATTTGAGTGTTCTACTTATTCTTGGTAAATCATTTAGTCCCCAGATCCTGTTATAGAGCTAGCTTTATGAGGGGTGAACCAGATTCTTACCTTGAGCTTCCCTTTGTTGAAAGCACACACAGAGACTTGATAAGCAGAATGGCCCATGTCTACGAACACAACAATCCTTGGCTTCTCCTCTGGGGCAGGCAGATCTTGTTTATAGATTCCGTAAGCAAGAGCGACTGTGTCAAGACAGAAACAAAATCACTAATCGTGGTGCACGATTCCATATTCCAAGCAAATGATAAAGAATTAGGAATATAATGTAGCAAATTCTGAAGCAAGCCTGCTCTATGAAAAGTCTGTGTGAGAATACTAAGCAAAGAACAGATCACTGTTCTCACAGCCGTTACCTGCAGTAGTTTCATTAATTAGACGCAGACAGTTCAGTCCCGCAATCTGCGTGGCATCCATTACAGACCTCCTCTCTGCATCCGTGAAAAAGCAGGGCACCTGAGGAAGAACGCACATCACAATATATTTCCATACATGTTAAATAGAAGCTTATAAGCCATTAAGCCAACATTCTCCACAAATGTTTTATTGATTCATTTTAAAATGCAATTCATGTAACAGAACATGAGCTAGACTCCAGTAACATCTAGAACAGACATATGGATCTCATAAAGATGACTCTGGACACATCGAGAGAGCAAGACCCCCCTCCCATAACAATGACGATGATGTTTTCAGGTTGTGAAACTGTTGTGGCAAATGCAATATGCTTAATGAAACAACTTTATGTGCTAACTAGAATAAGAGGATGAAAAACGGCAGAGCAAAGACTCACTACAGAATTAGTATTTTATTACAACTCACCAGGGTTGCCTACAAATCGCATTTAAAAAAAAAATAAAGTCTGATTTTAAAGTCTGATATTAAGATTAAGTAAATGATCTGCTTCTTCATTCCCCAATCTATTGTTTGTTTGAATTCTAGAGTGGGTAAACAGTACTAGAAATGGTTGAGAACCACTTATTTCCATCATGCATCCCTGGATTTTAAGGTTTCTCTGTAGATCATTAGATCTTGTGTAACCCTTGGTCATGGAATCATTCAGCTACAGAAGCATTTTCATTTCAATGAGTAGTTGAACCTTTACATCATCGCCAGAATCTGAATCATATTTTAATGGTCTTTAATGCTTGATAACAGTCCCTCGCATGACTTTACTGCATGTTATACATTCTGCTTTACATCCAGATTTACCAGTTCTAGTTTTTGAACATTTTCATTTACATTGTGCAAACCTGACACTCAGCCATTAGTGCTATAGGTGTATATTATTAACCTTTAAGAACATTACTCACAGAAACAACACAATCAACCACAGGTTTCTTCAGAGAGCTCTCGGCGGTTTCTTTAAGCTTGGTCAGGAGCATGCCAGTCACCTGCTCAGTGGTAAAGTTTCGTTCCTCTTCCAGATACATGACCTACAAGAAATCATTGTAATAGATATACAAACAACAACTGCACGCATGATGGACATCATGCTTCAAGACAATTATTACTGCAGCATTTTGATAACTCAGGTGCTTGGGGAAATGGCTCCTGGAAACTGGCATCCAAGTATGAAGGGATTATGTAATAGGCCCCATTGACTGTTCAAAATGAAATCAATTATGTTCTAATTTTCTACAAGGTGACAAGATAAAGCAGTAGGTCAGAATTGATGTAAAGTTTAGGACATCTCAGCATAATGTAGAAAAATTGTATTGCCAAAACAACGACAACATTTGTAACCACAAGTAAACACAAGTTTGGCTATTATTTGTGCTTGGTTCCAAAACCACTGTATAGATTTGTTTAGAACATTCGGCTTCTCAACTGAAATAAGCGCATGTCGTTTAGATTTGACTTACCTTGATACCAGCTGATCCTGTTGGCAACTCAACAAGTTCATAGGCCAGACCAGACTTCTCAGCCTGCACAAATGGGTCGGTATACGCCCGGCCATGAAACCTTTTGAAACCTTGTAGTGTATTCTTTGCATTGGAAATGACCTAGAGGAAACCAGGAAAAATTACTCTGCATGTTTTGCAATAATGATTTGCAAAAGGAAACATTAACTTGGAGAACTCTCACTAACAAAATCAGACCGGAAAACGTGACAAACACAAGCTCAGACTTACAAGAACTACACAAAAGCTCTCAAACATTTAGTATGGAGTCATACACCTAATGTGCATGCCCCATACCACATTATGACTCACAAGGATTTCACCTACAATTATATTCTGCGGCCTCATCAGGTTTAGGGGAGCCATGGTGATGCGTAAGAAAGAGCTGGAAGTGGGGCTACAGCAGTATATAGAACAGGTAGACCTTCTCTAAAAATACATTCCAACCTATCAGATGTTCCAGACTGATCCATTAGCAAAGGACGAAAGTGGGAAAAACCATGGCACAACTTACTTGGCTTTTTGCTGCTGCACCAATAGATCTGCTCTTTGGGCCAAATGAAATGCATGACCTGCGTAATGAGACAAGAAAGTGTTACTGTTATATGTAGTATTCCTAGTCACAGCAAGCACATCTCAAAGAACATGGACAAAATATACTTTGTGGCCTAAGAGGTCACACTGAACGGCAGTAAATCATTCTCTTCATTATATTTCCTGAGCTTCTCACACATCTTGTCATGACACGACCGATATGTTAGGGGCAGCTTATGCAACAGTGTATGAAAACGTTCAGCTACACTCTGCTAAGAGCCCAAACTTTCCATCCGCCTGGGGGTTGGGACGGAGAAAATGTATTCCAGTAATGAGTAAGGTGTCTTCATAGCAGAAATAAATAGATCATGAAATAAAGCTCTATGTGAAACATATAAACACATAATTCTGTGTCACAATACCACATATAAGCTGTAACATCCGTTAAACAGCCCTGGTAAATGGTCTAATTAAATGGCTGCACAGAAACATTTTTTCGGAAAGGGAACACTGCATGAATTAGGGAATGTCACTGTATCTAAGGAAACTCTGCTGTTTAAATATCGGGATGTCTTTCCTGGCAAAACACGACAATACACAGTGTTGCTATGCGACTGATAAAGAACAGACCCAAGAAACATCAAATGTTACCTTAAACAAGCAGCATCATGTGTTACCAAAAGTCCAACAGATGCAATGAATGCATGCTATGGTTCTGAAAAGATTGCTAATGTATCAAGTCTAATAAAGAGGAATCTCTGCAGGAAGCAGAATGAAAATAAAAGTGCCAAGAGATCTGATAGTGTTCTAGCATTACAGCAACTGAAGGAAGGAAATAAAGGTCCCTCATTTCACATAAAGATACATGGAGATCTTTAGCTCACAGCCTAACTATAAAGCATCTATTACTGGTCTGGTATTAATGTGGAATAAATGTCATCTGCTCAAAATATTAAACATCAACTGAATAGTACAGGACTGTATGCGTACCAGTATTAGAAAGCCTCCATTATGGTAAGCAATACATATACAACATGGTGCTATGCAGGAGTCATGCAAATTGTACAGTAAAGTTATAGGTTATAAAATGGTGTACATTGTACAGCGGTATCCCCTATCCATATGCAGTGGTGATCTGGACAACACAACACACAATTATACAGTAAAAAGGTCATTGTGGGAAATGTCACACCAGCTTCTCTCTTCACAATCAAGGTCTTTAGGCTTCAAAAATTTCAATCCAACCAAATCTATTCATTATTATTATTATTATTATTGATCTGACTCCTGGTACTGCTGCAACTAGTACTTGGCTTAAGTCAAATGACGGCTTCCTATTATCACAGCTGCCTTTTGGATCCCAATGCTTATAACGTCATGTAGAAACCCACAGACAATATGTCAATGACAACTATAGAACTTCTCACGTATGTTTACAAGGTCTCATTTATCACAGTCTACACATATTAGTATATTGTTTCCAAGGCTGATAACCATGAACAAGCTGCAGCTTATTCTTTATTGATTTGTAGACTAGGTATGAAATTGTGAAAAAGTCCTTCCAATGATAGCGTCCATATTTAATACTATATGCCACCCTAATTCCTGATAATGATATGTTATGTGTGGTATATGTCTTGATCCAAAAACATTAATGTTTAAATAAATGAAAAAATAACATAGGACTGGATTGTATTTAGCACAGTGAAAGTCAGTTGCTGAATCCAGTCTTCTGCACAAACGCACAATTTAAATAAAATGGTGATGCAGAATATGATGTCTAATCTCCTGTATTAAAGCAGTGGGACGTCAGAACATACACAAAACAAGTAGATCTAGAGAAGTATACCTATATAATAAATGTACATACTAGATTTAAAAGTTCACCATGTAAGCAAAGAAAACTAAAACGCTCTACAAACAAAAATCTGATAAACTAGAAGATTTGAGCTCAAATTCATCCTGTACTTACCATTTATTTATATAGCTAGAAATATATATATATATATATATATATATATATATATCCAGTTACTGTTGATAAAGCAGACACAGTCTGCTATAGAGCAAATACACTGAAACTGAATGATTTTCTTTTACCATTTACATAATCAAACAATAAAAACAAGATGGACGGGGAGGAATATCCACACTGCCAGCTAGTGTCATAAATCCCTGTTGGAGTATTCTGCATGTGTTTATAGTAATAAAATAATAATAATCTTCATTTTTATTTTTTGATTAATTTGAAACTATTTGAGGTTTCTTCTTTCGTGACATTTACATTCCCCGGCCACTCCTGCATTAATCAGAACCTCTATTACAGGGGTTCTCAAACCTGTCCTCAGGGGCCGCAAACAGTGCATGTTTTGCAGGTCTCTTCACAATCACAAGTGATATAATGACATCACCTGTGGACCTATTCACATATGTCAG
>JABWIB010002664.1:0-10279 GCA_016617825.1 Platyplectrum ornatum | reverse complement strand
GTGCACTTATTAAATGCATGTTTTGTGAGTACACATGTAACAGATTTCTGCTGTGAGGGTCATTTATCTGTTGATTGGAAAGATTATCTTTCTGGTGTATGGCCAGCTTGAGGCTGCACCGAATCTAACAGACAAACATGATCCACAAATACATGAGAATGTATACATGTATAGAAGGGTCTGACCCCTCTATTTCTCCTCCTACCCCTCCACCCTTTGCATGAAATTTTGTAATAAAATTTCAAGGTAAAGGGGTATCAAATGTTTACACCTCTCTATATATCAGTAGGGGATCATCCAAGAATGTAGCGCGATCACTGATTATAGGACTGAAGGCATATTAAGCGTTAACATATATACAGTTCATATGTTCTTTTATTCAAATAGAAAGGTAAGTTATGGGCAAGTATTGTAACCAATCCACCTCATTTGCTTTATTTAGATCATAACTGTTACAATTACAACAACTGTAAAACAATTGGAGTTTCATAAACACATTTTCTAATTCCAACACGCTGTTGAATTGGCTATAATGGTGGATAGAGATTGGGAGGTGCACACCCTATTATTTTATGCCAGACAATGTGTGGCACAGTCAGCTGAAGAGGCTACAACAGTGTGTATATGGCTCCAACTCAAAAAAGAATATGCAGTGCTTCATATTTATTTTCTGTATTGTGCTATGTTACTCGCCCATAGCATCATTAGATAAATAATCATCAAATATCATGTTTGAGTGGTAAAATTATTCAGCAACATAACTGTGAGGTACTGTACATAAACCAACTAGCTGTCCTAAAATACCAGAGAAGTGTATTCAATATGCAACTTATAACATGTTCAGATTACCGCCAAAAAGACAGGAATTTCAGATAATCCCAGGAGTTTCCTGATATCCTCAGGTTTTTGCTGGTAATCTGAAGGCAAAATGAAGGTTAATCCCAGGTCTGACCGAGGCGCCCATAGTCTGAACAGGCAGAAAATAGTATTCACATTCCCTGGTCTGTGGGGTCATCTGAACGACTCCATCGGACAGATTACCAGGTAATCTTTCTGCAGGGTTGGTAATCTGAAGACGGTATTATTTATCAGATGTGAGAGTCATGTAACTGTATTAGCATAGCCCTGTCTGTATATAAATGAATTCATTCATACTGTTATATAATAAACAATCAGCAAACTATTTTCTATCAAGGCTCAACTATTTATTTATTTAAATCTAGACACCAAGACCATGTTTTTGATATACAATATTAAATTGCACCAGGGCTCAAGCTCATTATATTTAATCTAGATATAAAAACATTCCATAGTAAATTATGGCTGCAGTCAAAGCAGAAACTCACCTCTAATGCCGCCATGATATTAGCCCGAGGGGCTTAACAGATCTTATTGTGCCAACAATTGTTTACAGCAGGAATTATAGCACCAATCAAGCCATCTGCACATACAAGAGACCATTCTTATATATGCACCAACGGAAACAAACTATGTATGTATCATACAGAATGGCTGTGTAAGTGCTAATCAAGTGTCCGAGGCTGGCATTAAGATTTAGATGTCAAAACATGCCCAACACTGATCTATAGAATCATTTAACTATGCTGTTTATGAGACCAGTGGTCATTACTGAAATCTTCCACTCT
Organism: Platyplectrum ornatum; assembly: GCA_016617825.1. Lineage (NCBI taxonomy): Eukaryota > Metazoa > Chordata > Amphibia > Anura > Limnodynastidae > Platyplectrum > Platyplectrum ornatum. The sequence goes on along the minus strand of JABWIB010002664.1, from coordinate 8,633 downwards.
TATAACCCATTCACACAGGCTATTACCTGGGTAATTCAGTCAACTTCCCAGGTAGTGTGCTCAGTGTGAACGGTACTAAAATTACTACTAATTACCCTGGTTTAGTGTGAACGGTGTTGACCAGGGTAGTTTGTGAATTACCAGGGTAATTCAGCACTGTGAACAGGGTTAATTACCAGGGTAATTCAGCACTGTGAACAGGGTTAATTACCAGGGTAATTCAGATCCACAGCTAACAACCCTGCTCGTTAAAAACAGATTTACCAGGGTAGTCTATGTGAACGGGGTATTAATGATATCTAGTGGTTACATCCGGGATGAAGTGGTTCATTTATAAAGGACAATTTCTATTAATACAAGTGATACACATCCCAACGCATATACTGGCAAGCAATATATTCAGTGAATATCCATCACAATGGATCAGTGATCAGTACTAGCAGTGCATAAGATGATATTATTAGGTAATAGGATTGCAATGCTTCCTCGGCACATTATAGATGTGGAAACCATGGGCATTCTTTGGCACGTGCTGGGGTTTCACATATAAACAGATCTGTAACTCTGTGTTAAAATTAATAAGTAATTTACCTAAAACAAAAGTTATAGTAAAATAAGTCATTACAATCAGTTCAGGGTATCTGTCACCAATGCAGTTATTATTATACAACCCTCAGGTGACAGAAGGGATATTGTAGTGAAGAAAAGTCTCCTTACACCCAATGGCCTTTCTAAGCAGGGAGATCGAAAAGTGAGGATGTGCCCGTAGCAACCAATTGGATTCAAGCTCTCAGAATTATTTTACATACTGGAGAATGTGAGCTTGAATCCGATTATTTGCTATGGGCCACATCCCCTCTTTCAATATCCCTTAGTGAATTTAGGCCCATATGTTCCAAAACTCCCAACATGCTACAATGGATTAGGCATAGGTTATACCACGCAATGCATGATGGGGCTTGTAGTTCCACAAAACCAAGAGGCAGCAGGTAGCCTACTGAACAAAACAGAAGGGATGTGGAGATCACAGGGTTATTCATGTGGCATTGGTGGAATAGACTGGTTCTAGGTGAGCTGTGCTTACAGTAAGTCATTAAACGCAATTACTATTAAATTACTCCTGCCTCTTTATATAATGTCTCCAGTACTAAACCATGAACACCAAGATGCCAGCCCAGGCACTGCAGCCATGGAAATGTCATAACCCCATCCAAGACCCAGACATCAAACCACCCTCATGAAATCGCTCTCATCCATGGTAACAAATACAATGTAGACTATGGACAAATCCCATCACTAAACACCCGGGATGTCTTACTGGAGCACTGATGCCCTAAGATGACCTAGGCCTGGCATAAGCAACCCAACCCTTGGCACCCCCTGCCATAGCACACACATGGAAGGCCCAAGCTGGTGTGCACCTGATCCGGGCCTAAAGCTTATTCTGGCAATATACACACACCTTTCCTATACTGCAAGTAATACGATTACATCCACAGCGTCAAGCAGCGACCCCGGCATTAATAGAACGATCAGAACAGTCTCCTGGGTGTCAGCCACATCGTCTATGGCGGTAATCACCTTACCCTGACAAGTAACATGTGCAGCGCCGATGAGTGGAGGCAACATGGCGGCGCCGGGTATACTCACGGGGTGCTGCGGTCGCTGTACTCATTCGCCACAGTCTCGATCCCTCCGGCTCTAGCCACCGCGACGTAACAGCTCTGGAAGCCGAGATCAATACCCACCACCGACATGACTGCAGCTGGAGACGACGGTCAGCTCACAGCAAGGGGGAACGGGAGTGCGGCCGGACTACGCTCCTCCGCGGCTAGATGAATGGAGCCCTGGAAGATCTCGAAAGATCTCGCTGTCAAAGGAGGAGTAAAGGAAAGCAACAGCGCCGGCAAATCTCGCGATACTCATGGCGTCACAGCCTCGGCCTAGGCTGACCAATCCTCTCCTCCCTGCGCCTTTGTTTAACCAATGAGCGCTGTGCAAAGCTATTAGGTCAGTAGACGGTGCGGGCGGCGCTTGGTGACTAAGCTCCCTCATTATGCTTCCTTTTCCCATCCAAGGGTAGGGGGCGGGGAGTTTGCCGCCGACTCCTGCGTCATGTGCACGTTGCTGCGGTTGCTACGGATACTGCAGGGAAGTGGTCGCTATGGCCGCCCCTCAGCAGTGCTGCAGTTCATGGGGATGGTCCTGATAGACATGTATTTATGTACTGGACGTGTGTGGACACAATAGAAGCTTGGATGTTTATGTTCCTGTGTAGTTTTCATTATAAATGCTGGGAAATCTGGCAGCTTTGACTGGAACAGACGTTTGCCACCAAGGCTGGCATGAAATGCCTTCTGCCAGACCTCATTCCATTATCAAATGGCACATGTTAAGCAGATGCCCCTATCTGCTCCCTTTCATGGCTGTTCCATGACCTCTGTGCCCATGTTATGTTCAGCTCACCATACATTAAGATCAAGGGCCTAAATGTACTAAACTGCGGAGATTGGAAATGTGGGAAGCACCCGGTTCATGGTCTAATACCCCAGTATGTAAAATGAAACCGAAAGTTTAAATTTAATTGGTTGCTATGGGCAACACCCCCTATTAATTTAGTAAATGTAGACCATTATGATCGGTTTGTTTTGGGATTTTGTTTAAATAGACTTTTTAATACTTTGTTTCAAATCTGCCAGGTCTATACTGCAAATGTCTTCGGTTTCTGTTTGTTCTTAGGGCATTTTCCCTTCAGTTGTGCCTTAATCAAGTAAAATGCATGCTCAGTTGGTTTCAGGTCAGGTTATTTACTTAGCCATTTCAGAACTTTCCACTTTTTAGCCTTGGTGTCATCTGAGCAGATAATATTGCACAAAACCCTTCAGAATTCATCCTGCTGCTTATGTCTCACATCATCAACAAATACAAGGGAACCAGTTCCATTGACAGCAATACTATCACCACCATGCTTCACTGATGAGGTGGTATGTTTTGTCTCGTGAGCAGTTCCTTTCCGTCACCATACTCTTCTCTTCCCATAACTCAGGTTCAAGTTTTTATTTGTCTCTAGTATTGTAGATGTTTTGTCTCTAGGCTTTTGTAGATGTTTTTTTTGCAAACTAGTTCTCCTAGTTTTGTGGCTCACCAATGGTTTACATCTTCTGATGAACCTTCTATATTCACTCTTGTGAAGTCTTTTCTTGATTGTCGACATATACACCTACCTCCTGGAGAGCGTTCTTGATTTGGCCAACTGTTGTGAAAGGCTTGCTCTCTGGTGGGTTTGTTTTGGTTTTTCAGCCTAATGATGGCTTCTCTGATAGTGACAGCTCTTTGTATTTCATATTGAAATTCCAAATGCAAATGTCACACCTAGAATCAACTCCAGACCATTTACCTGCTTAACTGATGATAAAATAACAAGGGTATAGCCCACACCTGCACATGAAATAGCCTTTGAGTTGATAGTCTCCTTACTTTTGGTTCTGGTCCCTTAAAAAGTGCGAGGCACATATAGAAACCATTGTCATTCCAACACCAAAAATCATATAAAAGTGGAATACAGCGCTAATTAATAAATGGTTAATGGAAAAGAGCAACTAGAGCCACACTACACATGGTTCCCTACCCACACAAACCCCAATCAACCCACATACAATATGTAGGCAAAATGTAGCATTATAGAGTCATAATGCAGTACCAGCGCTACCTTTCAGTGAATGTCACAATTTCAACAAAATAAAGATGCAGGAAACTAAAATGAACAGTATTATACTCATATGGGTGATATTATGCTGAACATGTCCAGATCAGTGTTACACTAACCAGACTCGTCTTCCGGGGTGCAGAGGTATAAATGATGGAGGAGTTTAACCTGCCTTTCTACATGATCAATACTGCCGGACAGACGAAAGGCAGATAGGAACACCAGGGGGGGAATTCACTAACTGACGAAATTAAGAATTCGTCAGTGGCTGACGATATTGCTGACGAATTCNNCAAATGTGTATTCACTAATTGACGAATGTGTATTTTTTCGTCATTTTGATTGACGTTTACAGATCGTCAATGGGATATCGCAGTGACGAATTTTGCCATACAATGGATACAAAAATGGCATTCACTAACTGACGAATATTGTATTCACCCACACATCGTCATGACGATTTGTAAAATTCGTCAAAAGGCCATTCGTCAGCAGAGAGTGGAGAATTCCATAGGAGCACTATAGAAAGCCACTCATACAGCACTGAAAGCATGTTTGCCCATTCATAAAAATGGAAGCTANAACAGTCACTAATACATATCCCACTCTCAATTGCAACCACAAACCACTCTCCCGAACTCAGCAAGTTAAAAACACTTCTGATGAAATTGCCCAGGCAAAATTTAATTATGTTAATCACACATAAATATACTCCATTAACAATAATTACTAGTAACCAGACTTCTATTTGGCCATGGTGATTTCATTATGAGAATTCGTCATGACGAATTTACTGAAATTCATCAGTGTATCCGTCAGTTTAGTGCAATATCACCTGACGAATACCCGTTTTTCGTCAATGGGATATCGTCAGCATTCGTCAGCCGTTACAATTCGTCAATACAATTCATCACTTACTGAATACTATACATCACCAGTAATTGACGAATTTTGATCACTGACGAACGCTGACGAAAAGAAATCTCTGCAGAATTCGTCAGTTAGTGAATTCCCCCCCAGGTCCCATTGACTGTGAGTTTTGTCACTGTGCTCCCAGGCCAGTTGAGAAACATATTTAGAGTTGGGAGGGTCAGGCTGTAATGTGGTATACCAGAAAGAGACCAGGCCCTTAGAGGACAAATGGCAGAGGTGAGGAAATAGAGGTTCTGCATCTTTGGATCCGTAAGCACCAGTGGGTCAGTTGCAGATATCTAAAACGTTCCATTTCTGGAAAATCAAACTCCAACTGCAATTGAGAAAAGGGCGGGGGACACCACCATCTAGAATCTGGGAAAGAACCAATAGCCTGTAGCGAGACCAGGAAGAGAGGGAAAGATCTCTTTCAAGACAGCTACCAATGAGGCCTGACTGAATGGCATGTGAGATACTAAGCAGTGGCAACTTTCCAGGTGGGAGGTGGAATCCAGAGATAGTTGGCAAGGGGAATCTGGGCCATTATACATGCCTTCTGATATCGACCCAAGTCTGGGAGAGCAAGGCCTCCCTGTTGTTTAGGCAGCACCAGCCGAGTGTAAGCCAGTCTCGGGTGCCTCCTCCTCCAGACGTAGGACATGAGAGGTTTATTGAGACAGGAGGGCAGTAGCAAAAAAGGAAACGTAAGAAAGATATACAGTATTTTTAGCAGGATTGACATTTTGAAGGCAGCAATGCGCCCCAGCCAAGAGATCTCGTGCAGCATCCAACCTTCCATAAGGCAACTCAGAGAGGCGATAGGGGATCATAGTTAACCGCAAAAATTCAAGAGAGTGCAGCAGGAACCTGAATGCCTAAATAAGTCATAGAATCTGAGTGCCACACATAAGGGTAGAGGGGTATTAGAGCAGAGAGAAGGGTGCCGGGAGGTTGATGGCCAAGGCTTCAGGTATAGAAGTATTGAGTTTGTAAAGGAAGGCTGCGCTGAAGTTATATAAAATGTGGTGTAATGCTGGAAGAGAGGAATGAGGGTCGGAGAGGAATAAAAGTACATCATCAGCAAATAAGCAGATGGAGGCAAACGAGAGACCAGGGAGTGCTGATGATATATACACTGCAGAAGCTAGAGGTTCAATCGCCAGCGCAAATATCAGGGGTGACATAGGGCAGCCCTGACAGGTGCCATTACATATAGGAAAAGAATGGGACAGAAAGCTGTTACAAAACACACGAGTGGTGTGAAGGGTGTATAATGCAAGAATCAAATGAAGGATAGGGCCGTAAAAACCAAATTAGGGCAAATCATCTCTTATCTATCCCCATCTCCGCGTCCAACGAAAGAAGAAAGCCCTGGCCCCCCATGGATGACAGGAGATCCACTACATCTAGAACTCTTCTAGATTTGCAAACCTGATCCATATGGATAAGTGCGGAGAGGATGGCAAAATGCAATTCGCCAGGGTGATAGTATTGACAAGCCGAGGGGTCCTTACCCGGCTTCAGGATAGTAGTAATCTGCCCCATGGATGACAGGAGATCCACTACTTCTAGAACTCTTCTAGAGTTGCAAACCTGATCCATATGGATAAGTGCAGAGAGGATGGCAAAATGCAATTCGCCAGGGCGATAGTTTTGACAAGCCGAGGGGTCCTTACCCGGCTTCGGGATAGTAGTAATCTGCACTTCCAACATTTCCACAGAGAAGAACCCCCTCAGCAATAGAGTTGAACAAATCAGTCAAGTGAGGGGCAACAGGGTCCACTAAGTGGACGTAAAATTCGTCTGCAAAACGATCAGCGAAATGGCCAGGATTCAGGTTCTTCTCGTCCTGCTTGGTGTAGATATGCTTAATTTTGGAGTGCACATGCACAGCCCTCAGCTTATCTATTGTATGATCTCCGCCATTTTGCGTTCCAGATGGTCCGTTAGAGTGGAGAAGCAGGCTGGAAACTTAGCCGTAGGTTGAAAAAGAGAAGGCTTTGGTCGTTTCAGAGGCATCCTCAAAATCCAACTGAAATGGGAGTAGAAACGCAGGTGCAACAAGGGTTGAGGACAAAGGACGCAGGTCGGTGAGACGATAGGAGACGTTGGCCTAAGTCCATTAGGCAAGGAAGCAAGGCCTCAGGGGCGGAAAAAAAAGGCATCTTAACAGGCAGACATGGATAGCGTAATCTGTTTGCAGTGGCGCTGACACTGTTGGTGTAGGAAGCTTCACTGTAGACCAGGAGGGTGCTGCAAAGTCCCGTGCCCCGTGATGGCCCGACGGCAGTAGACAGCAGGAATTCTCCAAGTCAGGGAGCATGAACTGCAGGAGCAGCAAGTCAGAGGGGGTGGCGCCACTGCAAGCAGCAAGGGGCCCCCCTGATGCACTCAGCAACGTACAACTTGGGGACAAGATATAGGTTATCAATTATGAGTCAAAGAGGGGACACAATCTCTAGGCTATAAAGCTGACAACTACTAAGTGTAGTACTGCAGAAAGGTCAGGAGGACTCACAGGCCAGGAGAATGGTAGTCACTGCTAGCTCGCTGGATGCTGATGGGAGATAGGCAGGAAGGGCAATGCATAGCTCTCCACCAACGCCACAGCCACCTTGAACACCCTGGAGAGACAGGGCTGGTGAGCCACTGGAGGGCTGGGAGAAGGCAGAGTCTGCACTGACTTCCGAGCACTCCCAGCCCAGAGAGTAAAGGAGAGGGACACTGAGTCTCTGCGGCGTGAACAGCGTGACAGGCCGTAGGTCCGGAGGAGACATCACACACCGCAGAGCTCCCCCAGGTACCACACACAGGACGCCAGGTACTAGAGGCAGCAGGGAGGTGGGAGGGTAGGACAGCAGAATGCCACAGGTGCGGGCAGAACCCTCACAGTATCAGCCGGCGCTCCAGGAAGACACATCCACGTACCCCCATTTCAGTTTTATACGTTATTGCATAGATATCTCCCTTAGCTGACTATCCTTTGTAAATTTTGTATTCGTTATTTGCTTGTGTTTGTGTTTTTTGTGTATGTTTGGACTGTCCTAACTTATCTAAAAAATGTTTCCATTTCACTATGGCATTGCAACTTTTTGCAACTTCCAATTTCCAACATTTATAACTTTATATTAACAAAAAAACACCTAAGATAATAAAATATATATAACTATGAATATTTGCATATTTTACTGGGCTACATTCTATTACATTCTTAAAGGAAACCAGTATGAGGCATAAAAATCTACACATATTAAATCTCTGAAGGTATAAGAGGATTGGGCAATTGTGTACCCAGCTTTAGAATCATCCCCAGACAACCTATGAATCTCTCACTCCATATGTGTGACTTTAGGCTGCGTATTGCTGATCTTATACAGTATTGATATTATTCCCATATGAAACGGAAACATTTCAGGAAAATATATTTACCCATGGAGATGTTAATTTGCCTTTCTTCTCCTTTTGGCTGGGCATGACATTTAAATCAACAGCAATTTGCATGTGTTTTTGTATAACACATCAAATTATAGTTGAGCAATGCTCAATCGTGCAATGTTTTAATTTGCTGCTAGAGGTTATGGAAATACATAAAGTAACCATGTAAGCACTTTGGGGGTATATTTACCAAGACTTTATCAACGTCTGATACTTTGCAGCAATATATAGATCAGTAAACTTCATAAAGTCGAGGTCCCAGTACTTGTGTCTTGCAGTTTGAGTACAATGTTTATATTTGTGTTTATCTTGCAATTGTTTTCTATTTCATATTACTGCACATTTTGATCATATAGCTCTCAGGTGTTTTTCTATTACCATTTATGTTATCACTTCAATGTACTTGTAAATACTTCCGCTGAAGCATTACATACAACTAATCTTACCAAAAGCTGGTCATACAATATAAGATAAATTGTTCCAATCGAAAGATTTTTCAAGAGTGGGCAAAACCATGTTGAATTGCAGGGGAGGTAAATGTCATTAGTTGCAATCAGTATTACAGGTGAGAGATGATGTT